>PVIR01029783.1:0-20821 GCA_004026965.1 Petromus typicus
GATTATATTATTATAGAGGCAATATTAACACATTTTTAATTTCTTATGATAAAGAAATTGTATATTTATTGGAGCATAGTCTTGATACAGGAATTTATATGAAAACATGCATTTTAACAAAACAAACATTTCCAGCTTTCCCTAATTAAAATGTTTACACTGAATTAAAATTAATAAACTTCTATCTATTTTTAGTCCACCTTCTACTTTACCATTCAGACATAGTATGCATATATATATATATATATATATATATATATATATGACCTATAGAACTAATCATACTTCAGATTTTAATGGGCTATATATTACATTAAAAATTCCCTGATAGTACTTTCTTTCTTTCCTTTATTGGATAATTTGAAATGACATTCTCAATTTTTCATGACTGTGTGACATAAATGAGATTCACACTAATGTGCTTCATGTAGTCACTTAACCTAGATCTGTTTCTTACGGACAGTGACATGAGAGTCACTGCATTGCTTTGGAATATGTAGAAGGGTGACACATATATGAGAAAACGGCTTTTTGTTGTTGTCTTGATCATTGCAATAGCAGACATCATAGATTAGAAGCTCAGCTTGGTGGTTTAAAAAAAAAGAAAAATTTATAATCTAATCAAGGTAGTAAAATTGTTAGTTTCCTTTGATTAAAAAATTGTAAGCTTGTTTTAGCTACTAGGAGATAAATTCTATTCAAGCAATGCTTGGAAAGAATAATAAATTCTCTATATGCAAATAAATTATCCTTATTAGGTAACTTGTTATTTTCATTGTTTGTATTTATTATGTCATTTAGTAATGAACACTATAGTCAATTTGCAAAGTAATGAACAGTTTCATAATAATGAAAAGAATACAGGCACAGTTAAAAAGGAAAAAATGGGGCTTTGCATCATATTTTATAGTCTAGAAATGAGCAATAGATTCCTATTTATAGAATTCTTAGTCAATAACTTCTTTTAAATGAGTTCCCTTTTTCTCATTTCAAACGTACATTTTTCCAAAGTGTATCTCATTATATAATAATTTATTCTAATGTTTGTAATATTTGCAAGGCACCATAGTACAATGTTAAAGCTGAGGAAATACGCAGACAAATAGAAGCACCGAGTCACTAAAGTAGGGTTATGGGTCCAGAACACTGAGTGGGGGAACTGTAATGAGGAAAAGTGGCTTGGACTTAATGTTCTTGTCATATTTATTCAGAATCAAAATATACCACACACACACACCCATACACACGCACAATTATATGTTCCAAGGTGCACCATGAAGCAGAAGACGTATGTATGTGTCTCTCAAATTTGCAGTGGTTTCAATGCACAGGCTGCTGGCTCCGAGACAGGGCAGCACGGCACAGGGAAATCACAGAGGAGAAACAGCTTATGGGCAGGCCTGACTTCCATTCTCCCCTGCTTCCATTCTGCCCCAGATTGGTGGGTGGAGCCACTCGCACCCAGGGTGGGACTTCCACTTCCGGATGCAGAATTGTGCTAAGTAAATTTGTCATTCGCCCTTTATTCTAGAATCACACACCTTGAGCCAACACCAGGTCACATGATCCAGCTACCTGTCAAAAGCCCCTCTTGTGGGCCTAAGAAGCTACAGGAGACATCTAGATACAAGCCCTAACAGAGACGGTGTGTGAGAGGAGCAGGAGGAGGAAGGGGAGGAGGAGGAGGAGGGAGGACAGGGCTTTGCTTTTTGTAATGAAGAGAGATGATCTATTAGCAAACCATTGGTATCTCTCTCCAGCATCCATGCATGGCGTGTTATATTATTACTATTACTGTTATTTAATTTATTTATTTATTATTTTTCGTTGTACTGGGGATACTACTCAGGCCCTTGTGCTTCCGAGGCAGGCATGGTACCACTTGAGCTAAATCCCCAGCTCAGAGACAGGTGATATTAGATATGTGTACCAAGCATGACAGAAAGCAGTGTGAAGATTTAGTAAATGAGGAATCATGTCTTTGCATCAGTAATACCATGTAAATGGCACTCATTAATATTTTGAAACATCTAAACTGGGTTTGTAAGTTTTTAAACAATATTTCTTTTGTGTGTTTTTTACTTCATGGACTATCATCAGCAATGACTTTTTTAAAACAAGGGGTTTTTTTTGTTTTGCTTTGTTTTGTTTTCCCATTCCAGTCTTTAAGCTGAGAGGGAGCACGTAACAGCATTTCCTCACAGGATTTTGACACTAGAATGCCTTTATTTACATAACAGGAAACCCAGGCTTTATAGCCACTTGAAGATGCTAATTATTCTTTCCAGGAGCCTTTCCTTGGTACAGAAGTAAAAAAATAAGACAGCAAAGAGCCGCAGGAAGAAGAAAGAACAAGTGGGAATAAACAAAAGAACAGACGAATACCAGGAGAAAGGACTTTTTCATAAATTAAATACTCTTCTTTGTCTGAAAGCTAAATAAAGCTCCTTGTCTGCTGGATTCTTTAATTCCTCAGGAAAAAAGAAAGTCTGAATTAGTCTGTAGCTAAGTGTCTTTAGCAAAAATTTATTATAAACCAGTTCATTATTTAATGAATTGGGTTAATCAATTGTTTCTATATCTAATTTTTTGTAGATCAATGAGAAGTTACATGCAATTTTACTAAGTGCACTTTTTTGCAATTTCTGTTCTACTTTTTGTTTTACCAAATTCAGAACAAATAAGGTGAGACTTTGCTACGGTGGAGATAGTGTGGGGTAACATACAGTCTTGCTTTGCCATAGTGTGGGGTAACATACAGTCTTGCTTTGCCAACAACATTGTATTTTGCTTTATAAAATCCTGGACTTTGTATGATTGAGATCAAATACTTCAATTTAAATAAAATTAAAACAAAAAAGCCTTTTTTGTTTTGCAATTTGTATATTGTAGGACAAATGAAAATCTTTAGTAGCACCAAGACCGATACAAATTTTTCAGATTTTCAACTGAATGTGTAGAAATCATGGAAATATTGGAGAATTTTTTAGATTATTATAGTTATCCTTTTAATTTTTTTGCTTTATATTTTAAGCAAAGATATGTAAAATTAAACCAAGAGGAGCAGCTGTCCAGCTGTGATTTTATGTTGCCTGCAGCTGTGGCCCACCTGCCCTAAGCATCACGGATTTGGGCGCCGGGCATTCTTGGCTCAATAATACACTTGTTAGAAAATGTTAAAGCAATTAGCAGAGGCAATCTCAAAAGCGAAGACCCAGGAGAATAATGTCAGGAAAGCTGATGAATAAAACATGAGGTCTTAAAATTTTTGCTTATTTTTTTCTGTATAATATTAGCACAACTAAAAGAACATGCTAACTTGAGCCTTTGGTGAGCTATCTGTAGTCCCTCAACAAAGCTCTATTCCTATAGCCATTATCATCAGCATTTCCATCACAATATACACTTCTGAGCACAGTGCTTTGTTACAGTTTTTAGAAGCTTCTCTTCTAGGTTTTATGAGGTAAAAGTGAATCTACATAAAATTTGCAGGAAAATACAACAAACTATATGAATCCTACATTTCATGTTGTAATTTCCTACCATTAACTTTTCTACTAGCCAGCATAGATAGCAGTTCTAGTTAAAGAAATCAAAGGAAAGGTGAAGAAGTTATGCAGAGTCATATCTGGGTTGAGGAAAAGACCTAGGCATCAAACTACCTCCTCTCTGCTCTTATGCCTCCTGTCCCCTCATAACATCCTACAGGCTCAGGTTCCCAGCTGGCAACAAAATCATGCAGTGAACACACACAGTGAAATATACCATCAGAGAAGCCGGCATTATTGACCTTGCATAATGCATGGCTGCTATGAATACAATTGGAGGAGAGATCTGATCCTGAAAGACCAAGGAAATTAAAGCCTCAGCACTAACGTTGGATAATGTTCTGCAGGGGACTGTCAGTTACATGAAGTAGATTGCTTGAAAGTCCTACACTGGTTTTTGTTTTTTCTTGGTGGCTGTTTTAATATAAAATTGAAATAGAAGCAATGGTCATAGTATTATATGCCAGTGGTTCTACAAAAGTCACTCAGTACAGACAGAGCCTAAAAATGCTGATCAATGTGATATTTAAAATGTTGAAAGCAGTTGCTTTGAATATTCAGAAATACATGGTCTCCCTGTGTTTACTTCTCAGGAGATTGCAAGTGTTAAACACTTCCTGATTGAATTCCTGTCAAAACTTTCCTTTGGCTTGCTCCTTTCTCTTTTGTAACATATCAATAGTAAAGATTCGTCTGCAGAAATATGATAGATCTTTCATCTCTTACTTATATGTGTTTATTCTAATGTGAGAGGAATGTTCAAGAACCAGCGAGAGATCATACAAAATGTTATTTCCATACTGAAAAGAAATCCTTTGGGAATTACTTATGATTTACTTATTTTCCCTCATAGTGTTCTAGTTCAGGGTGAGGTAGTAGCATGGTTAAATATGGAATGTCCCTGGAGGACTCAGGTATTAAGTGTCTGCTTCTCATTTTAGCTGGGTTCTGTGGGAGGGCCAGAGAGGATACTGGATGGAGCGGGCAGTAGCCTCATCAGGGATCCATTGATGACTTCGTAGGAGAATGAGCTATAAAAGCAGGAGCTCGTGGGAGAAGGTCCTGGAGTTGTGCCTCTGAAGGACTTCTCTGGTGGTCCCTGGCCTTTCTCACCCTCTGCTTCCTCAATACCATGTGCAGCTCTCTCTCACCAGGCCACTCTGCCATGATGTCTCTACTGTGGAGCTGAAGTTATCAGCCAAAATAAGTATTTACTCCTGTAAGTTGCTTTTCTCAAGTGCTCAGTCATGGTGACGAAAAACTAGAACCAATGGGGCCTGCCAGGCCCTAATAATCATTCTTTCTTGTATTCACTGAAAATCAAAAGCAGTCAAAATCCTTATTCTCTGAGTTGCCTCTCTAATCGGTTTTTGTTAAGAAGAAAACCTTAATAAAATCTATATTAAAATACTTGTCCCATTTCAACTGTAAACTATTCCTCTCCATTTCCACCTGGTGTGTTTTACACATCTTTACACTTCACATCTAAAAGCTAGAGAAAAACATCCAATGGGACTGAGAAGCACAAAATTCATGTAGAGCCATACAGGGTTTCATGGCCGGAGAATCTACGGCCTCGCAAGACAGTTTCTAGGATCACACCCTGCCTAACAGAGCACGGAAGCGAGCTGGGCTGTGTACAGACTTGGCTACTACTGAATACTTGGGCTTTTGGGGGCCAGTGAGAACCTTATTTTCTCCTGAGTTGTCCCCAAGTCTCCTTGCTTCTATCAGTTATGACTTACACTGTATCCAGATGTCCCTGAAGAGCCTCGTGCTCACAGGTGGGACTGTGGAACAAGACCGGAAAGGGTGGGACTTCAGCTGACTCATTGGCAGGAAATAGGGTCCCATCAGAAGATTGTGATTGGGAGACGTGGCCTCAAAGGGCAGATCTCCCTCCTCTCCCCAGCTTCACCTACCTCTCTGCTTCCAGGCCACCCTGATGTGCGCTGCTTCCCACTGCCCCGGGCTTTCCTGCCTTGGAAGCAAAATAAACCTCTCCTTCTTTAAGATGTGGATGTCAGGTACTGTGTCCCAGCAATGAGCAGAAATGAAGACTCCTTTGGACCTAGAACTAAGACCTAAGCTCCTTGTCTCGGATTTCAATCCACAGAAACTATATGATAATTAAACTGTCCCTTTAAGCTTGTGGTTATTTTTTTTTTTTTACACATTTCTGGTTATTTTTTGCCTGTTGTTATGGGCATACATATTTCTCTCTGTGGTTTGTGTTTTAAATCTGTTTTTATCCATACCTTCTTGGACACTGTCCCTAGGAGGAAACATTATTACAGGACCAAAGACTGTACCAAGGCAGAAGCACCTTTAACTTCCGTTATGGGAGAATGAGTTAAGGCTGAACCCAGTTACTTCACGCTGAAAGTAGGCATTGTCCCCCAGAGCTAATCTAAGGGCCTTTGGCAGCCAGCTGGTGGAAGGATTTGAGATAAGGTGGGAGGCCCGCCACACTGGTGAAAGTTAGAATAGACACTGAATTAGGACTTTGATCCGGAATGAACATTCCAATGGCAATGTGGAATGCGGCCCCTCCCTCTTGAAAAAGACACTACCACCTAGGCAATCCCTGACTTCCGAGGGATTAAAAATCTAATGAACTTCTAATATGAAATGCAGCCCACCACCTCCTTGAGACTTTTCAGGTTAATTATAGTAAAATAACTGATTTTTCCTAAGGCCCCATTTTGCTGGAATTCCATGTGAAAGAACCCGGCTAGAAAGCCTGAGTCCCAGCTGATCATTTCAGATCGACAGAGCGGCACATGAAGGTAACCACTGCATGATTAAACAACTCCACTCTCATTTCTTGATGCTTTCATTTAAGCAGTCATAAAAATGTAAGTTCCTGTATCAAAGGCATGTGGAAGATTTTGGTACATTTGCTGTGTTAACACGAGCAATTGCTCATCTGTTCATCTGACCCTAGAGGTTGTTATGTTTTTTGGTTTTTGTTTTGTTTTGTTTTATTTTTTTGCAGTACCCAAGGTTTGAACTAGGACCTTGTGCTTTCAAGGCAGATTGTGGTGCTACAGAGCTAACTCCCTGGCCCCACAGTTTTTGTCTCATTGGGTGGTATGACTTAGATAGTGTGTGAGCATGTTCTCTGAGGGTTCATATATTGAGAACTTGCTCCTCAGTGTGACAATGTGAGAGGTAACACAATACAGAAAAATAAGGCCCAGGAGAAGGACTAGGTCACTGGGGGGCCTGTCCTGGGAAAGAGCATGCCATTCTGATAAGACCCTATTCTAGCTCTCATAGGAGTGAGTAGGTATAAAAACGGAATACCAGCCCCTTCTCTCTCTCCTTCATCCTGTCCCACCACATGACCTCTGTCCCACCACATGACCTCTGTCCCACACCTGTGTTCCCGCCATAATGCTGTTTGCTATGACATGGTGGGGCTCAGTGAGCCCCACTAGAGCTGATGTCACCATATGGGGAGAAACAGCTTCCTGGCCTCTTGGTTTGATAAACTCATTTCCTTTGTCAAGCACGTGACTTCTAATATTGTACTATGGCAACAGAAAACTAACACAGTACATGTAATGTGGCATAGAACTTCTGTATTTCTATCAAGTTCCCAGAAGATACAGGTACTAATGGTTGGGTGAATATACTCTGAGAATTACTACTTAGTAAAATTAAATGATTCTTTTGTCTATAAATCTTAATCCATGTTTTCCTGTTCCCTTTTAGCTTATTTCCACATTAAGACTCATTTGTGGATACATTCTTCCATGAGAGAGTAGAAAGGAATGAAAATTGATGATATTTTCCTGAATTTTATAATGATAAGGAAGGTTCATAAAATTATATGGTGATTACCTGTGTTAATATTTCTCAGTGGGAGAGATGTTGTTATTCACCATGAAACAATCCTTCTTTGTGTTAACTGTCATTGTTTTCCCTCTACACCTAGGAAGTGACTACCCCTGGTTCTTGTCCGCTAAATGCTCAGGGAATTCTCCAGTCTGGGTGGTAACTGACAATGTCCCACTCATTTTCCGGTGTTGCTGCAGACAGTACACTGCACTGAGGACTGTAAATCTATGTGACTCCAGTTTCTATGCTCTATTACTATGGATTTTCAAATTTTGTTCTCATGTTTTATTCATATCTACCAGTTATTCTAAATATTTTAATTAATAGAATATATTACTGAATTAACTCCCTGAGGCCACAATCAAGAAGAATGTGTAGTTGATGCCAGGAATTGGCTCACTCGGCGTCGCACTCCATCTTCTCCAAGTGTGCAGGGTCTGGGAAGTGAAGACCACACTTGTCAGACCCCCGTGGTTTTCCCATATGATTTAATTTCTGCCAGTGAGATGCACCATCATGAGTTAGAATTGGAAGAGGTACATATATGAAGAGGAATCGAACAGGAAATATTCATTTTATCTGTACATATTATAGCAACAGAAATATATCTTGGAGCCTGAAATTGTATGATCAATGGCATCCTGATTTACTAGGCAACTTTCTGTTTCCACAAATTCCTACTCCTTGGGAGCCAACAAACTCATAGGGAATCTAGTTTTAGTGCACCGTCCTATCCTGGAAATCAGAGGACTTTAGAACTCTTGCTCAGAGTTGAACCCTATGTCAGTTTTTCAGCATATCCCAAAAGATGATAGTTATTTAATTGCCAGGTTCTCTTATACCCCATCTGAGTTTTGTGGAGTCTCTGCCCTACGGTTGAATTCCTTAATATGAAGTACAATCAGAGCTGAAAAATACTCAAAAAAAAAAAAAGTCATGGGTGTGTTTTTGTTTTTAAATATAGAATCAGTATAGCTTAATGGTATTTAACTGTTTTGAGTAGAAAAAGTCTAAGATTTTTTTCTTTGATAGAAATCTGTGACAAGTTATACAGGCATGAATAAAAACAAAATTGGCACCAATAAATTTAACAAGAAAAACTGGTGGATCTGGAGGCTATCATTTTAATAGAACTAAGCCAGACTCAGAAAAATAAATGTTGCACATTCTCCTAAATGTGGAATCTAAGAAAATTATGAGGAAGTAGAAGAGAAATTGTTACTGGACAACCTCAAGCCTTGCCAGGTCATGGAGAGAAAGCCTGGAGAGGTTACTGTACCTTTCAAACATTCACACTTTGGCTAATCAGCCAACCTTATCTCGGGTTAAGTGTCAGGATTAACTATGATCTTGGTAGAAGATCAGATCCCGTAAAACATCAAATTATGTGGTATTTAAACTCAGACTTTTTCAATATTTCTTTTGGCTTTCTGAACTATTAATTTAAATATTTACATCTCTTGGTTTCTAATGGTCATTTTTACTTATTTGATACAGAAGCACACAAAAATATGAACACAGGGAGCACTTGTGTGGATAGGATGACATTAAAAGTCTTTGGCTTAGAAATACAGACATCGCTGCAACACAACCTGAATGGAATACAGAGTAATAGCCTTAAAGCATCCACACATATTTCTAGAATTCATACCTGAGCCTGTTCCAGTTCCTTAGTTATTCTGTGGCTGCTATCCTGGTTTCCCTTACTTTTTTTCTCTTCCTGGCTCATCCTAATGGTTTTTCCCTTCCTCTTAGTAGTATTACTTCCTTTTCTTCTTTGCCTCCATCAAGGGGAAGCAAAAACACAAACAAATAAGCACAAGATTCCACTTTCTTATCATAGCTATTTCTTGGCGTTGGTGGCAGATTGGTGTAAGAAGCTTAGTCCTCCAGGTACCAAACTCAGTGAATGCCTGATCATGTCCTGTATAAGAACTTGTCAGTGTTGGGCCGGGGGTTTAGCTCAGTGGTTCCAGCGCCTGTCTTGCAAGCGGAAGGACCTGGGTTCGATCCCCGGTTACCACATAACTATACTGGGTGTGGAGACTCACGCCCAGCAGCAACCAGTACCACATACCACAGTGCCGGGCATGGTGGCTCACGCCTGTCATCCCAGCACTCGGGAGGCAGAGGCAGGAGCATTGCTGTGATGAGTTTGAGGCTGACCTCAGGGCCAGCCTGAACTACAAAGCGAGACCCTGTCTCAAAAAAAAAAAAAAGAACTTGTCAGTGTTTTCACATCACATACACACATTCCCCTGTAATTCTGAATCATTTCTAATTTGCTTATAGTCTTTGCTGTTGCTATGGGAGCAGTTGTTATACGGAATTGTTTAGAAAATAATGGTAACAGCGTGCTGGATGTGTCAGCCTGACCATGAAGTGCTTCAGAGACGATGACGGTTGTGCTCAGCTGCACTCAGCCCTCTTGGTCCCCACTCCTACACGCAGCAGCGTGTTATGCGCCCTGAGGACTTGCCTCGGGGCTCAGAGATCCCCGTCTTACAGTCTTTGCTCAGCTGGGTTTGAGAGTCACGGAGGTTGCAGGAGGGAGGGCACCTGGATGCGCTTGAGAGATTTGAGGGCATTGTCTTCTACTCTGCTCACGTAAACTTCACTCTGTTATTGTTTTGGAATACAATAAACACAATTTAAATGGATAATAATGTAGTAGATGTTAAACTAGAACACTGAGGGGAAAATGTGTCAGTATAAGCCTCCTATTCTGAGAGTTAGCACATTAAGTCCAGTGGATGTTGGCAAAGAGTGAACAGTTTATCACGTGTCTTTCTCTACACGGCTGCAATCAAATCCTCATCTTCTCTCTGTAAATGTGTGCAAGACATTTTCCCATACCAAGAACTTTCTGAAGCAGTTTCAATACTTGAACTTATTGTTCTAATGCTCTAGTGCTATTTGTATGCCTTATAAGGTTTGGCTATATTCTACCTTCTCATTCCAGGGTACCTGCTGCTGTCCTGCAATCTTTCATGACTTATTCTGCTGCCAAAGCCATTTTCTGTTTTCTAATCACAGCGTGACGGGATGCCACTCTTCTTCACTTCACCGCCCTATCCCAACTGCATTCAAAATCCTCACAGATAATGAAAATGAACCTAATAGAAATGCTGCTGAAGTCTAGTAATGAGAAGGAAAAAAATTAAACTATCTCATTCATAAGCTGAAATTATGAACTGTGAATTTCCTCATTTGTTTCATTTAATAAGGTAATTTACAGGCCAGTACATTTAAAACTATGCAATGCTACGTAAATATTGGTTATCATTTATAATGATAATAACAGCAACAACAACCTCCATTGCAAAAATACTTTCTTTTGCCCTTTATTATCCCCTTCTCAATATAATGCAGATTGTAAACATTATAAACTTTGATTTTATCCACTACAGTCTAGTGAGGAAGGAGCCTAAATAAATCTAGTTCTGATGGAAGTAGAAAGACTATCTATCGATGACAGACCTTTAAAAAGAGTGTCTAGATTTAGGGAGATGCTTTTTATATGAAGAGGTATATGTAAACAAAATAACATGATGACTATTCATGCGAAGAACAATGACAAAATATATTTTAGACTTACATTACAGCTCCAGCTGCTCTTTAAGGTAGCCATGTAATCTATGCAACGAAAGTCACTTCATGTAGCAGACACATTCGAATTTAATTTTGTTTATCACAAAAAAGAACCTATAATAACTGTAAAATAAAGTGAGGGTAAAAGAAATGAGTATAGAAAGGGAGCAAGTATTTATCTCTGAGATTTTGAGTTTGTTCCCAAGCCTAGAGGTGACTATCAGACTCCACTGGCCAGCGGGCCAGGTCTGGGAGCAGAAGTTTGCCAAGAACCAAGTGTCAGGAGTCAGAGGAGCAGTGTGCACCTCACTTCTCTGCTTGCTGGGTGGCTCCAGTGTCCATTGGCTAAGTACGTGACACTGTCCTAAAGAGTAATCGCAGCTGTATTTCATTTTCCTAAACAATCAAGAGTCTTCATAATCTTTTTTTGTTGTTGTTTTTCAAGAGGCCTGTTCAATGTTTGTAAGATAATATTACATATTTTCTAAAAACTCTTACTTTAATCTGTTCGATTATTCCTTAATTCAGTTCCGTAGTGAGGGCTTTTTTTGTTTGTTTGTTTGTTTGTTTGTTTGTTTTGGAAGGAATGTGTCTGGAATACCAAATCCTACAGACATGACAAACAAAAAGCATAAAAACCTCCTTAAGACATTGTTGGCAAGGAGAACGCCTGGTCAAGATTCTAGCTGTAATGTTTTGATGATTCTAAATAGGCAGTTTGTTGACTTTCTCATCTCTCTGGTCAATTTTTCTTCTAGTTTGTCAATATATTATTTCAGTTTCAACCTGAGTTTTAGGCACAGGTCAGTCACGCCCTGAAATCTTCCTCTGAGTTTAGTTCTCAAATCACTTTGGAATATTATGGATACTATTTGATATGGTTAGTCTTGACTTAAATGCCTGGAACATAGTACTTTGAATGATCTACTCAAGGTCAGATAAATCCAGTTCTTTCTTAAATAAATTGATTTTAGCTAAAAATCATAAGATAAAAGGATGAAGACAATATGAAGCATAACTAGATGTGGAAAAAATTGACAAGTTTCATAGACAATGCACGAAGTAATAAGATTTACAAGGATTTTTACGGTGGTGTAATTAATGAACTGAAGTTTTACATTAGTCTCCACAAAAAAGAAATACAGGGTAGTAAAGGGAATTACAGGTTAACAAAAATTATGATGGTATGATAGCAATATTAGAAAGCTATAGTGGAATTAAATTTTATGAAAGGAAATTCTGGGACAGTAACTGATAAAGCAACACAAACAATATGGACTGGTTAACCTCTCTAAGAAAACTGTATTGTGAACTTTGTTATTACACTAAAATTTAGACTTGTAAAAAGAACAAGCATGAAAAGAGAATATCTTCACAATTTAAATAAACTACTGATGTTAGAGGCATTGAAAGTTTTCAAGTACCATTGTTACTGGTTTATTTTCTTCTGTTTAAGTATTTATCTTGAAACAGTTCTGGTAGTTAACATCTGGGATGTAAGAATCCCCAGCAGTGAAATAATTTTCCAAAGGTCCTGAGACATCTGTTAAGTAGATTCACCGCCTCTGCCCTGAACTCGGCCCTGAACTCAGCCCCTCCTGGTCCTGTGTTCATTTCCCAACCTAGACCAAACCTGGCAGATTAACTCAACACGAATTCATTCAGTTTGCATTTTCTTTCTAACTGATTTAAAGATGAATTTATTGCAACACTGCTAGCCTTTCCTCATGTTATACAGTGTTGAGAAAAAGAAAATTACTTTCAAAGTCAGTTTATTTGTAATTGGAAATGAAGAGTATTTATGTTAGCACTGTCTTAGAGCATTTCTTCTTTATTTTTTTTTTCTAGAAGAAAATACATCCTTATTTTTCCAAAGAGGTGAACTACAGCTAGAAGGATAAGCTTGAAAGCAGTGAACTCTTTCACCAATGCAGTCACTACTTTTTACACTTTGCAACAGACAGGAGATATGTTTTGTCTATATAAGTTTCTTTTCAAGCAGATAAAAATTAATATATGAAATTTACTGACTTTTTGTAGGTTTTCTGTGTTATTTTATTTTTTGAGACAAAGCCTTACCATGTAGTTCAGGCAGGCCTCAAACTCACCCATGTTAGCCTCAAACTCATGGAGATTCTCCTGCCTCAGCCTCTCACCTGCTGGGATTACCAGCATGCACCACCTCACCTGGCTTACTGGTTTTGAAGAACCTTGAAGAAAAGATATTTATTTATTCAGCAAAATAAAAACATAGGTTAAGTAAAGTATACAAAAATGGCATAACTGTGTAGATTAAAAAGCTATTTTTTATTACTAACAGTGTTTAAAATAAAATAAAATTGCACTTTAAAATATGATGATAATAGAACTTTTATGTATAATTATTTTCTTAAGAATTAGGGATAAAAAGAGTTTTGCTATTATAAGATGATTTATGAATATTATTTACTTTTTGATGGAAACAGAAATTAGAATTTAAAGTGACTCTTCCATAAGTGATTACCTTTCATTACACAGATGCCTTGAGGGGAATTTCATCCAAACCAGAAAGGAGGTGGAAAGGGAAGGCCATTGATCTCCCACGTAAAGGCCTCACATCAAAGAGAGATGGAATTTTACAGGACAGCCATCATTCTCCTGTGACTTGACTGTCCAAAATGACAGTCTCGTTGAAAAGAAAATACTAGTCAAAAGAAACACTAGTATTTGAGCAAGTTTTTTTGTCTGTTAACATTTCATTTCCTTGTGAGATGTATTTTCTCCAAAGGTGGTACTTCAAAAACACGGAAATGAAAATTAATCACTGCACAATTTAAAATATTGAAACATAAAAGAAAAGGGTAGAGAAGGGAAGCAAGAAAAATGGTCACTACCCAAGGCCTTTTATTCTTTTATATTCTTAGTAAATATAAGCAAATAAAGAAATGTAGTCTTGTTCTGGGGTAAATGTTTTATGTGAGTATTGCCTTCGGATCCTTTTCAGACAAGAGAATGAATAAGAAACCCAAATTGGACACTATGTGAGAATTGATTGCTTAATGCCTTTTAAAGTCTCTTTGAAAATGAATTGGTCAATAAAGTCCCTCTTTTGTTTATTAGAGAATAAAGAGGCAGTCAGGTGGGCCTCTAGGCAAAAACAGTAAGAAATGGAAGGAGTGTACAAGGCCCAGCTTTCTTCTTCCTTAAGGAAGGCTTCAATCGCAAAGCTAAGAACAATATGAATTCTCTTCATTTTAGTAGTTTCTGATGCAGGACGGGCATGTGTTAAAATCCTTCCAAACGTCACAGGTGTTCGTATGCAAAGGCGATCCACACAGATTCTGGCTGCCTAAGGGCGGGTTCTGCTTGGAAGCAACGTGCCACAGATTTCCTTTCAATCCCCAGCCAAACATCAACTACGGCTAAGCTCTTACTTTCTCTGTCTGTATTTGGGCAGCTCTTGGCTCTCCCCCCACCTCACCCCCCGCGACGATCGTTTTCTTAAGTCAAATTCAGGTAAAGCTGGGGGGAGGCGGGGACCGTCCTCAGAAACAGCCTTACGTCTGTCCCAGTGGATACAGAAATAGCCAGAGCTTGATCAGGCCCATTTCCTGCTTAATCTCCTGAGAATTTGGGGCTTCCGACTCCACTCGAAATAGTTCTGCCAGAAAGCGAGCGAAGGGAAGCCTGTAATCCAGACAATTTTTATGCTAAGTATTTCTCCAGTAGAAACACGATGCAGAAGAGATTATTAATGCCCATTTCCTCTGTATCCCAGGAAGCTGACTGCTCTGCGTTGTCTTCTGGGTGCTTTTCAAATCTTTTATTCCTGGACCTCTGTGGGAAGAAAACATTTTATCTAAAAATATACAGAATCTTCATGTACATGTACTCAACTCGAATTCTTGGGAAATATTTAGGTTAGGAGAGACCAGTACTGATTAGACTCCCTCTTGTGCTTAGTTGTTAACTCTAATAAAGCCAAATAAATTATGTTTTTATTTTTAACTGCATTACTCAAGGTCATAGTGCTATGTGCCAGGTACTTCAGTATTAGCTGCTATTGGCATTATTTATTGAGAAGAAAATGGTGACGCTGTGGTTATTTATTTGGCAGGATCGATGCTGTTAAAGTGTTGGAGTAAACAGGCATATGTGAAATTAGAAAAATTTGGGCCAAAGTTTTTGTAAGTCCTGGATTATCAGGAACTTAATGACTAGGTAGAGAATGGGATAATATGATCGGATCAAGTTCCTGATTCGAACGTGTTGTCCAGATTGTGGGGCTCACTAGAAATCATTCCACAAGTGTTGTGCACATCTGGTATCTCAAAGCACTCGCTGAAATACAAGTCTCTTAGTAGCTGCTTAATAAACATAATACACAAAGTCTGACCTTAGTGTTTTTAGATCAGTAACTAACACGCCAGAGGCCACTGATTTCTATGTACTACCTCCATTTATACACATCAGCCCAGATTCACCACTTCCAAATCAATTCAGAAATTCTTCTGATCTTCTCTATCACATCTAAACCCACCTCCTGGCAATTGATCCTTATCTAGACCTTTATGCTAATCTTGCAGGTTCTAGTTTTAGAAGTGACATAATACATTGTCTGGACTTTTTTAGTCTCTGGCTCCAAGAAGAGAGATGTTTATACATCTTAACTTAAACATAAGTCGTTTATCTGCTGGGTGGTTTGTAGGTCAGAGAGGCTGCACCTTAGGCAAGAGAAGAGAAAGTCGCATTCATTAGAACTATAAAGACTTCTTTTTCCTATCCAGCCTGATAATTGTGTTAAAGATCATCTGAATTATTTAGTTTGTGAATATTTAATAAGCCAATAACATTTTGATGATACTTTATGAACATCAAAGCTGAGCCTGTTATTTATGAAAATATTACCTAGTTCATGCATTATAAATGCTTCTAGATTTGTATATCTCATGTTTGGAAATTCTTTCTCTGAATTTGACAGATTTTGTACAATGGTATGAAATGATGTATTTGGCAAAGGCAGTTATAGGTGACAGTTGGAAGGCCAGGCTCTTTCCAGCTGACCTGAGTTCCCATGTTAGCTTTGACCACTACATAGGTGAAATTAGTGAAGTTACAGGACCTCTGTATGTCTCAGTTTATACGTCTATAAAATGGTGGTAATAAAGCACTGGACAATTTAGAAAGAGATATATGGAAAACACTCAGCATTGTGCCTGATTTTGACAGCGCTTGTTAGGTACCAGCCACTTGGAGGTTAGCTATTATTATCATTTGATTTATTCAAAAGAAAATGAAGACACTGTGGTCATTTACTTGTCAATAACCACTGACAGTAGTGTATTAAACAGTGTTAGAGCAATCAGGCATATGAGAGATTACAAATAATAATGGAGCATTGGCTTTTTGTGTTTAGGACTGCTTCACAGAAGGTATGTGGTCAGTAGTCATTAGTCCACTTTGCATGTGCTTTCCTTCTATTTTACCTTATCTCCAAAGAAAGTGTAACAAATTATAGGGACAATTTCTGTTGGAACATAATAATAATCCCACAGTTGTATGGGACACGGGGGGTTTTTAGATGGCAGGTCAATAGTCTTGCATTTAGCTGAGCAAAAGCAATTTTGTTTCCTTTTTTAGGAAGAGCATTTTGCTGCTTATTAGAATAGGTAATGTGGGTATTTCTCTGACTTCTACCTCAACCTGAGAATCAGGATTATTATCTCATTAATTTTCACAGCCTGGGCAAGAAGGTCAATATTAACAACTTTTGTAATGAGGCACCTGAATGAAAAAAAAAATCTTAGTAATTTGCCCATTGGTTGTAAGGAAGGAAAGAAACAAGGCTTTTAAATTCCAGTAATGTGATCCTATTATTAATATCATCACTTTACACACATTATAAATTCATAATACTCTTGCTGGAAACCTACTAAAGACAGATCTATTTTGCAGGTCATCAGTAGGAATAAAAAGCCAATAGGAAATTTCCCTTCTTCCCTCCAGCGCCCCCTGAAGTGTCATCCTTTTTCCACTGCAGGTTTGGCTGTGATGTATCATGCCATCTATCAATCTCATGTATTTTTCTATCCCTGCATTAATATTCTATATATTTCTTTTTATGTACAATTATATGTCTGAATATGTTGACAACTTGAATTTTCAATTATGTCTGCTTGTTTTGTTTCTTCTTCGCCTTTTCCAAAAATAAACATTATGTTTGATTTACGTCTCTTTCCTTACTTCTATTATTTGACTCATCACGAACCTACTCCTTGACTGAATTTTCGAAGTCATTCCTTGGATGTAGTGATGTCTGGTTTATATATACTGTATACAAATGTCTTTTCCTAGGACATCATGTCAAAGTATAATGGGTGTTCAGCATTTCCCTTACAAATTGTGCTTCTTTTCATATATGAAAATATCTCATCAAGTAGATTTTTGTTTGTGCTTATAAAGGCTGTAGTTAGGTGGACAATAAGACAGGAAATGTTACTGAAGGCTCTCTAATTAGGATTAGCAAGAAGACATAGTGCTTCTGTAGACACATATGAAATCAAAGACAGATATAAATGCATGTGGTGAGCATCTTGAGAGATCAATGAGGTATAGCCTTGTTATTTACTGGTACATTATTATAGAATAAGGACTCTACTCTGCTCATATTTCTTAGGCTCTTTGCTGCCATTCAAAGAGGCATTTCTTGCTAGTAATGTTTTGAATACTCTTGCATTTCATGTTTCTGTACATGTCACCCATGTGTATTATTTCCCTGCAACACTCAGTGTGATGTTCAAAACAGTTGCTGAAAATATCCAAACCTACTGGACTTTTGTTTATGTTTGAGACAAATTATCACTGTGTAATTAAGGCTGACCTTGAACTCACATGTAGACCAAGTTGTCCTTGAACTTGTGGCAATCCTCCTGCTTCAGCCTACCTAATGCTGGTATTACAGGCACAATACACTATACCTGGCTCGATCCCTAATTGCTTTTTTTAAAATAGAAAATCATGCTTTCAATGAAGAACCAAATATTTGATAGTACTGTAGAGAATACCATTATTTTATCAGTTACATGTATTTATAAGCAAAACTATATATGAATAAGGCAGAAAGCCATCTGTTGTTGAAAACACAAAAGGAAAATGTTGCCTTCTGTTTCCCTTCATGAACTTTATGCTTTGCCAAGTCGGCCTGAGGGAAGGAGCAATGGTGTAACACTCTGCTGCTGGGTGTGTGTTACTTCGGTATTGCACGCTTGCCGTATGTGTATCACAAGGTTCTACTTGTTAGAAGCTGGTTGCAAATTCTATCACACAATCATTATTTCACTTCAGTATATAACTCAGAGACGACTTTTGATAAGTACTTATTATTTTCAGTGCTTGAGTCGGACTAAAGACTTTGGGCTTGCTAGGCCAGTAGTCTACCCACAGGGTCGTGTCTCTGAAGTTGAGTCATAAAAACCTTTCTCTGCTAGCTAGCCCAGGTATCTAAAGTCTGAGCATGAAGTCAAAATGTTTGCTAAGGGCTGAGGATATAGCTCAGTGCTTCCGGCACCTGTCTTGTAAGTGCAAGGGCCCGGGTTCGATCCCCGCTAACCACATAACAATACTGGGCGTGGAGACTCACCCCAGCAGCAATCAGTACCACATACCACAGTGCCGAGTGTGGTGGCTCACGCCTGTAATCCCAGCACTCGGGAGGAAGAGGCAGGAGAATTGCTGTGATGTGAGTTCGAGACTGAGCTCAGGGCCAGCCTGAACTACAAAGCGAGACCCTGTCTCAAAAACCTTAAAAAATAAATAAATAAAATAAAATAAAGATGTTTGCTAAGTTCCTAGAAAAAAAAACATTAGACATTATTGTCATGAGGTAGTTGAATAAAAACATTTAGAAAATTATTTAAACCAAGGTACTCTAGAGTGAATTACAATTGTGTATCTATTTGATGAAAGAGAAACAGTCTATGCAAATCACTAAGGAGATAACATTTGAGATTTATTTTCACACTGCTGTATATTTATTGATTGATACAATAACTGGATACTATGAAAATTAGAAAACAGACGATGCTGAACTAAAAATCAGTTCTTAAGTCTTCAGGATGAGGAGGTTTCGAGCTATTTGTCTTTTTAATATTGTAAAGATTTGTTTGGCTTTTGACATTTCTTGGCATAGCTTCTAAAGCCCTGAAAATCTCCAGGGGGACGTGTGTGAATGAGAAGATCAGTGGCTAAGCACCCCTGACCACTCCCGGCGGCCAGCCAGTCATTGGGAGAGACAAGGCTCGAGGAGACGGCTGAGATTTTCATCCCTTCTCCCTGACCTCCATTTAGGGAGATCAGTCGAGACACTGGGTTCAATCAATAACAGGCAATGACCTAATCAGTTGCGCCTATGTAATGAGGATTCCATGAAACACGGAAGGACTGGTGCCTCAGAGCCTCAGACCAGAGGGTCTGAGCCAGCCGCAGGTCTCGTCCACAGAGGACTCTCTGTGTCCTCTCTGCAGCCTCTATGACAGCTGTCCTTACGAACTGACAGGGCCAGAGGCAATGAACATAAATATATCTCTAACAGTTCTGGGGGACGAGAAGCCCAGGATCAGGGTGCTGGCAGGTTGACCATCTGGTGAGGTCTGAGGTCCGCTTCTTTGATGATGTCCTGAATGTCCCATCCCCAGCTAGCCCAGTGGAGACGGGCTCAAGGGCCACAGCTGTACCTCTGATCTATTTACAGAGAGGAACCTTCAGGGCCTAATATTTCTTAGTGGGCCACCTCTGCACTGTCCCTCTGGCAACTTCTGACCATCCAAACCATAGCAACCAGTTCTCCAAGTCCTTCAAAGGACTTGGAGACAATGGAAGTAAGACCCAGACATGGTGTGTGTTGATAGCAGCCACACTGCCCCATGAACCACTGGTAAAAGAATCATGTGTCCAGCGAAGTTCAGTTGGTCCTCCATATTTATATCTATGTCTGTGTCCATGTCTGTGTCCATCACCGCACCTATAGGCTCTGCAGCTGCAGACGCAGCCAGCCGCAGGTCTCGTCCAACAGAGGTAGGTCTAGGGTGATTGTATCTTTGTTGTCATTATCACCCCAAACAATGTAATGTTTTTAAGCAAGTTTTTTTGAGGCCAACAAAACCACAATAATTAAAAACTAAAAACAAAACCAAAGAGAGAGAGGGAAAGAGAGAGAGAGAAGGAGAGACAGATGGCAGAAAGATAAAGGAAGGAAGGAAAAGAAAAGGAAAGAAAGAAAGAAAGTGAATTAGGTTACCTGGACTAGTAGAACCTTCAAAGATTCCTCAGTGATGTCGGCGTCCCCACGTGTCTTCTCTCACATGCCACTGTGCCGCTCCAGAGGAGACGGGAAGGAACCAGTGCGGAAGGTATCTGTGACCAATTCTGCCGCCCCTGCCCTGAGCTGGATTCATGAGAGTGGTGTTGCCTGCACAAGTGCTTTTGAAACACCCAGGTATCTTGTCATTATTAATGGTAATTTTTGAACGAGAGCCTTTACATTTTTATTTTGTACTGGGATCACAAATTAATGTACTTGGTCCTGATTCTTGTTAATATGCGCTTTCACTGTACACTGAATTTCCCAAATCACATAGAACATGTGTATTTGGGTTTGGGTTTGCTTGTTATAGTTTACTTTTTAGAACGAGTAAATGACTTTATACTACTTACCAAAAAAAAAAAAAAAGTCTATCATAAGTTAAATTACATCAGCACTGAATATATTTTGGCCTTGTGCTTATTTTATTTATTTGGGTTTTGCTTAGTGCTAAATCTCTTTTTTAAGAGAACCAGAAGTAGAAAACAAACTTTCCCCC
>PVIR01029784.1:0-20845 GCA_004026965.1 Petromus typicus
CCTGAGATGGTGTCTGAAATCCATTAACAGATGAATGAATAGTCTCTGGAAACTCTGGACTCTTCAGTATTTGAGCTACAAGTGTTCCTTGAGGAAGAGCCTAAGCCAGGCAGATGAGCAGACTTGGCAGGCAGTCCCAGGACTAGAGACAGATACCCAGGGAGAGGTCCTTCAGACTAATGTCTTCAAGAGGCAGCAGTTTGGGCTGGGGATTTAGCTCAGGGGCACTGCTCCTGCCTGGCAGGTGCAAGGTCCTGAACCCTAACTCTGGTACCAGGAAGCAAAAAGAGGTAACAGTTTAGGTGACAGTTGAGGTGATCCTCTAATCAGGACAAATAGATCATGTGACCAAGGCAAGTGAGAGAGGGCCGTAATAGCCAAATTCTCATGAATTGTGCTTCTTTTCCAATTCTGTTAGTTCTTCAACAAGAACCACATTCTTTTTGTTTGTGTTTTCTTTAGAGGTGGTTATTTATGGATGCATCTCTTGGGCATCCTTTTAACTAATGTCACAAAGCCCCCGTTTCAGAACAGTCTCTCTGGAAGAATCAGAGAAACGGTATTTCTGAACAGCACTGTCGGCTTTTTTAACCTGTCTAGACTCAGTAGCTGACTCTGAGTTGACATTATTCACTACTAGACAGACTGGTAGTCACATGCCTGGAACTCAGGTAGCTTTCTTCTCCCCAGCATGGTTACCATGTCAAGTAGGACTGGCCTGTTTCCTTGTGATCCTGGATCATGTCTTGGGTCACTTCTGTTTTGTTTTTTATGTTACATAAGTTTGAACTAGGGGCAGGAGATTGTGAATGTTACAAGTTGGAGGCTTAAATCCGTCCTTCCCTTCAAACTATATTGTTTGCTTTACCAAGAAAGATTTTTGAACTAAAATAGAACAATACTATGGAGTGTCAACTTAATGTCTTTTTAGTTCTTTTATTTTTAACTGGAATCTACACATTTGTGACTTAAGGCCACCCACAGTCTGAACTCTTCTTTTTACAGAATTTGGAGCTTTCTTTTATTAGTCCTTTCTTTCCTGGGATTCTTCTTTCTCTTTCTGTAGATGTGGTCACTGTAAAGGCTACATACTGCTTGGTGGTCCAGGAAACTCCTGGCCTTTCTTTTAGAGTTTCAATATTATTTCCTGGGCCTCCTGAGAGACTCAGTCTCAAATCCATCAAAAGGGAAACTCAATGTCTTCCTTTTCCAAATGCAGGTTTCTCTTCAGGATGTATTGACTTTTTCTGCTCTCAGCTACCTTTAAAAATATTTTGTCAGTGTTTGCTATTGATGTTGGTGGACTAGCTGGCCCATTGTGAGCTTCTTAGAACATTCCAGCAGCAAAAATCTGCTAGTAGACTATTGAAGTTGTGTGGTGAGTGCTTGGATTAGCCCTGAACAGGATGGTGAATTGGGGGCCTCATGTCTCAGCAGGCTGCTTTTATCACTGAAATCTCTGAAAGGTTTCCCATCACTGGTCTAGAAGCATGAGCCAGAATGAGAAATAGACAAATGCAAAAGATAAAATACAGACAAATGGGATAGGTGTGTGAAGCAAAGGAGAGTATTCTGCAGGTAATTAGTGACAGTATGTATTTTACTGCAATATTTACTAAAATTGAAACATTTACTGTGTTTTTGAATTGCATTTGATCCATGCAGTTATCATTTGTTAATAACGAGTACAATTTAAAAAACTCAATAATTATGCTGCCACGTATCAAGCTGTCAGCATAACTGTGATTCATTTGTAAATGTTACTCACATAAACTGGATGGTTGGTGAGCAGGAGACCATGGTTCAGTTAATGTGTGGGCAGCCCTCGGCACTGGTGTCCTGAAGCTTTCCAGCTGACTTTGCTATGCAGCTGGGGCTGAGAACCATTGATTCACAGGTCTGCAGCTGTGTGACTGTGATTTGGTCAAGGACCTTGTATCTGAGGTAATAGAAGAATTAGTGTTTCTCCTAAATTTGGGGATGCTTTCTCACCCTGCACTCTTATGGTGACCTGCTGGTACTCTGCTCAACTCTAAAGATATTACTATAGATGTTACAATATTTCTAATATCTCAAAGTTTTAAAATATAATGCAAATATAATTTTATAGATGGAATATGATTGTGTCTACAGTTATTTGTTTAGATTAGAATGTGTTTAATTTATGATTAGCCTACTTTCTTGTATAATATTCATTTTGACTTGTATTAGTTGGCAGAGTTGCAATTGTAGTCAATTCCAGATTTTCGCACTGTTTAAAGCAAATGAAAAGGAAAATTTGAGGCCCAATATCTTTATTTGGAGCCCAGTGGTATATCTACCTTCAATAAATCTAATATGTGCCTCACTGCTTTCTGAGTGCTGGATAGATATAATCTCACACATTGGAGTCTCCATCCTAAGGTATGATTTTTGTTATATGAGAAACCCAAGTTATAAGTAAGGAGCAAAGTGAAAGACAGACAATTGGAAGCAGACAGACCTCAAATATGAAAGAGATGAAGAGGGGAAGGGAAGAGAGAGGGGAGGGAAAGGGATGAGAAAAGAGTGAAGATGTGTTAGGTACCTGCACCCACTAAACACAAGAATATAGTCATCATATACTGCAAGCATGTACTAATAAGAAAAGGAAAAATACAGAAGCCAAAAATGGTACCAAAGCCTGTTTTCAGCACAAGAATATTGAAGTCATCTATTGATATGGTGTGAAGTAAGTGAGAGCAACCTCAGAAGGCTAAAGGGAGCATTCAGCTCACTTAACAACTTGGAATCCACTGGGGGAAAGGAGACGGATCTAAAAGGTAACTGGAATCATGTTTAATATTTGCCTAATTGCTTTGTTTTTTAAACCCCCCAGGGCAGACAAAACGCACAGCCAACAAATTTGTGTTTACTTTCTAATTCTTGGTTTCAGTAGGTAGGGGAGAGAGAACTTGGCTGTGGAAAAAGGAACAAAATAATAGATTTAGAAAGAAATGCAGATTGCATAAACTAGCAGGAATGCAGCAGATTCCCAGTATGTCTTGGCTGAAAGGATGAAAAGAGAGAAAAACGTAGATGGAAAATAGTTTGGGCTGGAGTGAAAATTTGTTCCTGAGAATTGTCTGTTGCTGTATTGAATCCAGTATTAGATTATCGATGTGCTTATCTTGGCCAGGCCATTTTCTTCACCACTTGCATTGTGACTGCCAAAGGGAGGAAAAGGCAAGGGAGCTTGTCACCAGAAGGATGGAAATACCTCTCATGTGTGCTTTATCCCCCATATCCTGGGATAGCACCTGCATCGTTATAGAAGGTGACTGGAAGTGTGGAGAGAAGCTGCACTTGCAAAACTCATTGGAGGCTTGTCTGAACCTCAGACAGTTGGCTGACTGTGATGTGGGACATTCCCCTGTCCTCTCTGCCAGGGCTCACCTCTGTCCTTCACTTCCATTCTCATCAGTCCAGTTGGGAAACAGGTTGACACTAAGTAGTTCCCTCTGACTGACCTGGGCTTGTGAATTTTACTTTAGATCCATTATGCACACAATGATCAGCCCTGAATTTTAAGGTTTTAAGGTGGTTCTGATGCTTCATCTTATAAATAGCCTTATTGGTGTAAAGCACACCCACTGAAAGTGTATAACTTAGTTTATTTTAGCAAATTCCTAAGGGTGCACAGCGGTAAGTACAATCCATTTCAGCCACACTCGGCCTTCAGCAACTGCTTGTCTGTTTCCTGCAGCTGCTGTTTTCTGTTACCTTTTGCAGAAACTTCATATGAACAGAGTTTGAACATTTGATACTTAATTTAGAAGTTAAATTTACCTTATTGAAATAACTGAAACCCACTTAAACTGGGTGGATTTTGTATTCTACTATAAGTACCACTGTAAAAAATATCTTAAAACGGTACTAGGATTAATTCATCAAAGTCTTCATTTGCTTTGTTGAATTGCAACTTATTTTTTTCCTGTGATATACCTTGCTCAGTTTTGAGGTCAGCATTGTATATTATTGCTTCAAGATAACATCAACTGATATCCATTCCAACTTTGTTCTTTTTTGGTTTTGTTTTAGTACCAGGTATCAAACTCAGGGCCTTGCATTTGCAAAGCAGGCTCTGGAACCACTGAACTAAATCCCCAGCCAGTTCCACCTTCAGACTTTATTCTAGAATCTATATTATTATGACACTTTTTCTAGAGCTACAAGTATCTGTGTGTCTGCGCAGAGACACCTAGTAAGACTGGAAGTATCTGTGGACATATGAGGTGGCATATGATAGGTAGATGGTATCATAGGTTTTACGGTGTACAGCACTAAAAAATCTACACACATATTTGAAATAGAACTTCACTCTTGTTGTTTTCATTTCATAGGAGAAGCATGAAGTATGTTCTAGCAAGGAATAAAGCCTTGCAGTGGACCCGGTCCTACATGCTCCCCGAGTTCCCCTATGATGTCAAGTGCATGTTAGCAGAGCACAAGTGTCCCGATCACAGTGTGAGGATAAGGATCATTGAGTTCCTTCAGGCCGACATGACCAAGTACCTAGAAGGCTCTCTGTAAGTATCACCGGGCAGACTGGCTGCTGAGGGGTAGGGTCTGTTTTCAAAGAAGAGTAGAATTTATTTGGAGTTGAACCTCTTCAGATGCTGCATGACAACTGGATATAAATTCAACATGCCCAACATTTCAGTGTCTACTCTATTATATAGAGGGATTTGGGGAAAATGGTGTGCAGCATAGACTTATCTTGAATCTGGCCTGAGAGTGAAAAATCTCTTCCTGTTGTGGCAAACAGGTACCCCACCACCCAGCAGTACAACGATGTGGTCAACGCCCTGCTGCAGGCCCACCCTTTCCTGGATGAGGACGGCTGTGGCTTTGTAAGTGACTCCATGGCTGTACCACTGGTTCCAAATAAGAGCTTTAATTGTCCATCTGGGCTTTGATTTGTCCTCTTTTGCTTCTGTCTCAGCCATCCGCTTTCTGTCTGTCACGTTCTCTCTCCCTGGATCTTTGTGTTACTTTCTCTCTGCCCCATGTTCCTGTGTCTTCTTTCTGTCCCTCTCCATGAGTAGACAGGGAGCTCTACAATAATGAAGTGACTCCAAGGAGGAAGGGTCTTTAAAGATGTGACAGAGAAGAAGTTGCCTGCGTCAGAGTTAGAATCAGTAGTGTGCCCCTTGCCGTCTGATTAGACCCAGTGGGCAGCTGCCCGGTGCCAAGCTCTTGCTCTGCTTTCTCTTGACCTCTCATGTAACCACTGTTCTGAGCAAAGCAGATGTCAAGCTGCCCTGGACAGCAGTCCTAAGCTTGGGCTACACTTAGGAGCTGGAGATTTTGATCTCCTTGTTCTAAGCATGGGCTCCTGGCGTCAGTACACGGAACAGTTTCCAACATGATTCATCTGTACTGCTGGGACCAGAGCTGCTTCTCAGTACGAACTCAGCCGTCTGATGCTCCTGTCTCTTGAGTTGAATGACCGAAGCCTGCATTGTACAACAGTGTAAAGGCACTTCATGCTACTGAAATAAACGGTTAAAAGACCTGCATATTGGAATAACAGGTTAGTGTGTTTGACACTAGAAGTTTATGATTTAAGGAACAACTGCTCACATATATGTAAAGATACACAATTAGCCCCTGCATCTCTACATGCCATATGCGTACACATCAGGGATCATAGCTAAGTAGGACAGATGTCTCTCATGTGTGACTTTCTCAGATGCCACCAGAAAATACTTTAGTTTCACTATCTTGAAGACAAAGAATTGAAGCAATCGACAGCAGTTTGAACAAAACCCACAGATACCAGTGTCAGTGAATCTAAAAACACTTAAGGTCTCTGATTACTTCCATATTTGCGTTCTCCTCCACCTCCTCCTATTTTTCTTCTTCTTTTCCTCCTCCTTCTGTTCTCTGTCTCCTTCTACTTTCTCTTCCCTTCCTTCCTTGTTTGTTCTTCTTTCTTCTCTTTTCACCTTTTTAAGACACATTCATAATATATGGTTAGAATCAGAAATTTCTGAATTTGAACATCTCATAGATATTTTTACCACGTAGATTTAGAAAAGATGTTGCAACCCATGGAAATAATGACTTTTGAAGCCAAGACTAGAATTCAGGTATTCTCATTCCCACAATGACAACCTATCTAAAATATGCTGCTACATGAAAAGCACACTACAAAATATACCAGATTGGCTATAAAACAAAATGATGCAACAAAGTAGCAACAAATAAAACTAGGATCCCACAATTGCAGTCATGTTAATATGGTGAAAAAAAATCGATTCTCAGAATTTCTTCCACATCCGAGATAAAATGCTTTCTATCTGATTAGGGTTATTGTGCAGAGGAGTACAGTGATTGGTCTGTATCCTTGGGTTATATGTCCATGTTAGCCATTTTCCTATCACTGGACAAAATACCCAACAGCACAACTTGAGGGAGGAGAAGCTTATTTGCCTCATGGTTTTCATCCATAGTTGGAAGAGTAGAATTTCGCCACTTACATCTGATATCCAGAAGGTGGATAGCAGAAGGGCACCATGGAGGAAAGAGCCTCGCAACACATGGAGCCCCCATAGCCAAGATGTAGAGAGAGCAGGGAAGTATAGAACAAGAGTACACTCTTTGGGCCGGGGAGTTAGCTCAGTGGTTCCGGTGTCTGTCTTGTAAGCGCAAGGGCCCGGGTTCGATTCCCCGGTAACCACACACAATACTGGGCATGGAGACTCATCACAGCAGCAACCAGTACCACATACCACAGTGCCAGGCGTGGTGGCTCACGCCTGTAATCCCAGCACTCGGGAGGCAGAGGTAGGAGGATTGCTGTGATGTTAGTTTGAGGCTGAGCTCAAGGCTAGCCTGAACCACAAAGTGAAACCCTGTCTCAAAAAAAAAGTACGCTCTTTTAGAGTGATCCCGAGGTCTCGCCTTCGATCTGACCCCGCTTCCTGATGGCACAGTCCTCTAGGACTGTCGTGCCCTCATTATCCATCACCCTCAAAGCCAAGGATGATCCTTTACCTTAGCAGTACCAGGCCTAGGGTGGTTTTATCTGTACCGGTACAGACACTTTTCTTGTCATTATTCTTTAAATGATGTAATGTAACAGTTATTTGCATAGCACTCACATAACTTTAGGTGTCATAAGTAAGGCAGAGATGATCTGAAGTGCAGAGAGCATGCGCAGAGGTTACATGCAGATACCAGGGCACTTTGCAGAAGGAACTAGCACCTCTGTGCCCTGGCATCAACCCTCTGTAGATATCAAGGGGTAGGTATGGTTGAATGTTTTAAAAAATAATTGAAATTTTCTGTTTGAAAAACACTGTACATTTACTTTGCTCAGAGTTCAAATCTATCAAACAATACAAATGAAAGTTTCCTACCTCTGCCCAACAGCTTCCTTCCTCCTCAGAAGGAACAAATGCTGCTATATTCTGGTACAAACTCTTAATGTTGAATGCAATTATCATGTGTATTCATCATGTACCAATAAAGATAATTTAAAAATTTTTTTTCCAAAGAACCCAAGTGCATATGATACCACATCTTTACCCTGCTCTTTCTTGACACTTAGTTTTATGATATCAAAGTGAGCCACATACAAAGTGACAACCTGTGCTTTGTTCCTGTGTGTGTTTTACCTGCATCTGTGCCCAGTGGCATTAACTAAAGATGATGAACTAAAGAGGAGAATGCCTAGCAGGCTGTGGTCCAGCTTCTAGAGCAGAAGCAGAAAGCGGTGCATGAGCTGACATTTACTCAAACTCTCTTCCCATGACTATATGATGTTGGCCTCTAGTACTACACTAGAAGAGACAGAAAATTTCTGAGCGTGTGTGTGTGTGTGTGTGTGTGTGTGTGTGTGTGTGTGTCTGGGAGACAGAGTTGAGCAGTTGTGAAAGTTGAGCACTTGGATACTTTAGGACTAATTTTACTTTCTACCTTTTTCTTTGGAAACATCCCAAGTCCTTTGCAGTGGGCTGGGTGAGTGGGGTGGCCACTGGCCATTGTGTATATCTATTCTGTAGCATCCCTGGTGCCTATTAGGTGTGAGTAGCACACCTAGTGTGACACACCTTGCACCTCCAATGTGACAGTTGAATATGTCTGCCAACTTGGCCAGTAGTCTCCTGGGGAGGAGGATAGGGTGATATAATTATGTTGGTTGAGAATCACAGGTCTAGACCTAATAAGTATTAACATTTTGCTACATTTGATTTTGTGTTACCTGAGCATTTAAAAGCACTGTACAGATACCATCTCTGAATACTTCCACATATAACTTAAAAGGATAAGAACAATTTGGGTAACCACAACACAATATTTGTACTTAGAAATACTACCAGCAATAAATGTACAGTGTTACATATACTCCACATTCATTGCTTCTAATTATTAAACTAATTAGATTTTTGGTTGTAAAACTTAATCATAGATTAGCATTGTATTTGGTTATTACTGTGCTTTTATTTCTTTGTATCAAAAAGACTGTCTCTGCCTGTCTTTGTTTTTCCCGATCCTCTTGGTTAAGTCTTGTCTACTTGTTGTGGTTCATAATCCACAATCTCTGAATGTTCCCTGATGACTGTATCCAGGGAAAGATCGCTCATCATTCCATGATTTGCTTTATCTGTCACAACTAGAGGCTCATAATTTCAGGGCTGTTTTTATTATTTCAGGTGAATTAGGAGTCATGTTTCCATGTAGAACTTTCCGTACCTCCTCTCAATCTGCAGAAATATGGGAGAGAGGGGTGATTAATCTATAATATAAATATTTTCTACTGAGTCTTTCTATACAAGGCATTTGTGTGACTAACTCACGGTGCCAGGCATAATCAGGCACTCAGCAAATACTCATTGTTTGAACACTCATGCAGAGGATTGCATTTGATTGGTATTTTCTTTTCTGGTCCCAGTCAGTTAATAAGGAGAGATCGGAGAGGTCAGGAAGGAAAAATCGGCAATTTAACAGTGTCCTAGCAGGCAGTTGCTGTAATACCGCCCACTGGGTTTGGAGGTCTGGAAGCCTTGCAGTATAAAGGCAACATGAAAAACAAATGTATCTGCACTAGTTCCTACTTCAGGGCTACGAAAAATATAAACCATCAACCTTCTGTTATTTTGATTTGGTGGGAACACAGCCAAGACAGAGTCTCCGGATGCCGGAGTCAATGAAACCCCTCTGATTCGTAAGTACTGGGGGGTGAGCCAGTGCCAAAGCTGGCCCTGCTTCCGCACGTGGCTGGGGCTTCCCTGGTGCTTTATGACAACGTTTTGGTTTATAAATAATATCTCCCGTGGAGGGGTTAGTCACCTGACTCTTAAAATCCTCATGCAGCTGACAGAAAAGGTATTATTATTCCATTCTCATAGCTTAAGAAACTCAAGCTAAGCAGGATTACTGTTGAAGGTCACTTGGGTAATATGAACTCAAGTGAGTTCCTTCCAACGCAGGCCACGAAGCTTTCTAAGGAGTGGGGTTACTATTCCGGGACTTGCTTGAGTCACAAAACCGGGCAGAGTGTAAATGCCAGACTCTCCACCAATGTTATCTTAATGGTGGTCTCATTGGCTCATGAGGAAATAGAGACCATTTTTCTGATTCTGTTTCCTTGGCTATAATTTTGGGATTTTAATTGGTATGGCAATGTCTTAAGATTGTTCAAAAAAAAATTGAGGGAATAGATATACAATTTCTATTACAATAATGTGAAAATTATTTCAAGCCCAAGAATGATAGACAAAGGTTTTATTGTTTATAAAGGACTAGTACAAACTTCTTAAAGACTAACTGGCCTAATTTGTTATTTTATACAGTTTTTATGGAAAAGAGCCCTCAAAGATCGCTTTAAATATGTTCGAAGACCCATAGAAGATGATGAGCAAGTTATGAGAAATAAGTGCAAATTTGGACACCGAAGAGGCCAGACACGAAAATCACTTGCTGATATAAGATTTGATGAAGCTGAAACTGTCCAAATAAAAGTAAGATTTGATCTTTCAATGCTATGACAACTTTGACTGATTGAGGGATGATAAATAGTGCCACTTAGAATCATTAAAATAAAATATCTTTTAAAATTCTAAGGTGAAATTAAGAACTGATATAATCAATGGCTCACATGCTAATATGTGAGTGATACTTAACAGAAATCAGAGGCAGGAATGTTATTGACTATCTCATGTTCTTTTTTAAAATTATTATTAGTTTCAAAGAAGCTAGCAAAATCTATCAGTTCTGAGTCCTTGGAGGGCAGTGATTTCTTTCTCTGTCTGTAGTGGGCACCCTGAGCTTGATGCCTTGACTGCTAGTGAGTGTTTAAGACACTGTGGGGTTTAGATGGCCTTGGGCTCCACGTCCCGGGGAGTCAGTAACTCACACGCAGAGCTGCAGAGCTGCAGAGCTCCACCGTGGCCTTCTCACCCGCTGGACCAGAAGAGGCTGTGGGAAGCTTCAGACTTGGGCCTCCGGCAAAGCCTAGAATTTCTAATCTCACCCACGAGAATTGGGATACTCTATCTCTTAAGTACTTCAAAGTCTTAATCACCCTCAGAAATAATTCCCCTGCTAAAAAAAAAAATCTCCTTAGGAGAGAGTAAGACCACCAAGTGTAGATGCTAACTCCCTTGTCTTCTCAATTCTCTTTTCTACCATATTCCACATAAATAAATAAATCTTCACTCTTTACCATACTTGCATTTATGTTCATTCATGTTCTTGATGTAAATATTCTACTTCCCTTTTAAGCTAGTATATTTATTTGGTATTAAGAGAACAAACTGTTTGGCCAGCTCAGTTGTATTAGTATCCGTCACAGGCTCCAGTAGATGAGAACATTTTTAACACATTTTATAAACCACTCATACCAGCATCGTGCAAAATGCAAAAGTTTAAATATTTTGCATACTTGAAATAACTAGTTTTCAAAGATAGCTTCAAATAATATTAGTTAAGGTTACCATGGGTACAGCTCAGTGGCATTGCTCCTACTTTGCAATCACAAGAGCCCAAGTACAATCCCCAGTACTGCCAAAAAAAAAAAAAAAATTATATATATATATGTTCTTCAAAGAAAAAAATAGCTAAAAGATGCCCAAAGTGTAGTGGTCTAAATGCTTAGAAACTTTGGTTACAAAATTTCAATAATAAACTAAAATTGTGATGAGATAGAATTATATTTGTTTTAACATATCTCCCATATTCTTAAGAAGTCACTTTGTAAAGGAATATAATTGGATATAAATTCACTCTTCTAAAATTCGATTTTCAGCACACTTTGTAAATGAGTATTTGAAGTCAAGGTCAGTCCATGAAGCCAGAGGTCACCGTGAGGGACACAATACTAAACCAAAGCTGTCCTCTTTCATCGATGCATCGTTTTTGGAACCATTCTGTACACTCTTCATTCCATCTCAAAACACTTATCTCTGTGAAGATGTGCAAATTCTGTGGCTCTCCTCTGTCCCTCCAACTGGCCTCCAAAGGGAGACGCCTCTTCCGAGGCCCACGGGGGAGGAGGAGCTGGTCTGCAAAAGAACAGGAAACTGAATATGTCAGCGTTAGGCATTAAGTTGCAATAATGTTTAGTTTTTACCTTCCTGGCAGTTTGGCTAAAAAAGAGATTGCTCGTTGTTCACATCTGTACCTAACAGTTTCCTGAGCAAACAAATCTAAGGGGAAGGCTTTGCTTTTCTGTCCCTTGTGAGCAGAGCTACAAGTTGCCAGCTTTTAAACATCAGTCACCTCCTTGTTTGTGATCCCGTGTTCTAAGAAAGCGAAAGCTTTAGATGGGGAGAAACGTACAAGGACTGACACACCATGTGTTTCTGTGCTTTGTATCCTCCCTGGTAATAGAACAAATGTATAACCACTAAGAGTGAGGGGCAGGGGCTTCCACATCATGAATTTATCTCCTAGAACTTTATCTTTAAATTCATTGCCTAAATTATTTTCAGTCTTCATTTTGACTTTCTAGTAGCTCCTTGTTAATGTCTTTAGGATTTCTGAAAACTCAAAGATTTTTTTGGATTAAGATATCTTTAGGTAATCTTTACATCTTTTAAATTCCTTGCCTGGGCACAATATTTCCAGGAAAGGAATTATTTTAGGGGCTGCAGACATAGAAAATGGCTATTCATCCTAGAAACACATTTGTCCACAAATACAAGGGTGGAGAAGCAGATGTGACTGACAGGGAGATTTCTTGTATAGCAAATCAGATAGGTGAAGAGGTTTTCACTGTTTCGCTTTGTTTTATTTCCACTGTTATTGTCCTTTGGGGGGAGAATTAAAGGCAGATGTCTCCAGGAAGGAGGTGGATGTCTTTGCCTTGTTCCATCAGCTTCCAGAGATAATCCCAAATTGTCGTACCCGTGTGGCTCCAGCAGAGGCAAAAGTCTTTCATCCCTAACCTTCTACCTTCCACAATCTCTTGGCTTTGAGCTCTGCTTACTCTACACTGTCTTTGACTATAAAACTAAAAGCAGCAGCAATGCCAGAGCTCCACTCAGGCATCGGTATCCTTGGACTTGTTGTTCTACTGCTGAAAAGACTGTCACCATCTTTAATGGGTGACAAGACTTATCAGAACCCTGAATTATGGTCTCCAGACCAGTCCCCCAAGACGTTGGCTGTCCTGCAATATCTAAAAATGCCTTATCAACTCTAGACCTCACGTTGCTGCCTGTAGCATCCTGTCATCAGTGAAAAACTGTGTGGTCTTTTGCTATTCAACCTGACTTTCAAGTTACAAAGAAATAAAACAAGAGGAAGGCCTAGCACAGGGCAATGACAATGTGCCATGAGTAAGCAATAGTAACGATTCGTTTGTGTCTAAATAATTGGTATTTAGTCAATAAATCTATTTCCTCTTCTTGTCTCTTACTAGATACATTATTATGTGTTTATGATGAGATGTAATTAGATTCTCAAGACAGGTGAGTTTAAGTTCAGTCCTTTTGTAAGTTCCTGACTTCTTGTTTAAATGATGAAAACACGGGCTTTAAAGGTTACTGGAGCTGTATGGAACTTCATGGCAACATGATGGATTCTGCTTTATATTGTAGTGAACTGTATAAAGCAGCTCATGTGCTAAAGATAAGTGAACCAAACCTCACATTTCCTAGCATACGTTGATTGTCCTGGGCTGAAACACTTCCTTGCTTTATTTATTCCTTTTTATTCTGTTTCCATCTGCCTTTCTCCTTGCTCTGCCCAGGAAACCCCCCCCCCAAATGTGTCATATATATCTTTTTGTTCTTGAGTGTTCCAAAATGTCCACTGTCCTTTTGAAGGTTGTATATGCTTGATCTAATAGAAACAGTATTCTGTACCCCAACAGTGCTTCACTTTTTTTGTTTTTTGTTTACTGAAACTCTTTTCAAGACTGATTCATGTTGCGATGTGCATTGTCCGTGGCTCCTCACCACAGTGGAATGCTCCTGGAATCGGGTTCTGCTCCTCTGCACTCCAAACCTCACTGTGCAGAGGTGAGGCTTGGCCTGTGGATTTCTTTTCTGGACAGCACATCCTATAGTGGGACAGATGAGACACAGGCAGGCACGTATTTAATCTGAGAAGTTCCTCTCCAGTATGACTTTGCTGTCTCCTTCTGCAGCACTGCAGTCTCCATGTGCACACCAACCTTTGCATGATGTGCCTTGCACAGTCTTGCCAAGTCTTGTGGGTATAAAGTGTGATCTTCATTCTGCATTTCCCTGGGTAACCAAAGACTCTGAGCATCTCTTCATATGTTCTTTACTCATTTGAACTTCTAGAAGATTACTTCTTTGTATCCATTGCCCATTTTTAGTGAGTTGGCATCTTTTTCTTGTTAATTTGTAGCAAGCAATTTTCCCCAAGTCCTGGGTCACAAAGATATGCTTTATTCCAAGTTTATAATTTTAGTTTTCATGTTCAGGTCTCTGCCTCAGCTCCTGTACTCTCACTTCTTGAAATAGAGGTTCTGAGAATTCTCTCGCCCACTAGTCTCTCTATCAGTCTCTTCTCATGCCTCCCATACTGTATTTTGCTGCTTAAGGTTTATCACTTAGTAATGCTCAGGGGAGAACTTTTCTGTTGCAGTAAGATGTATTGTGTCAGAGAAATCCCTCAGTAGACAGGATTCTGGATCTGTTCATTATGAGAATTAGGGGAAGAACAGAGGGTCTTCTGTACCTGATTTAATGCAGCACCTGCCTCCTCACAGAAGAACTGTTACCTGGGCTAGAAGTGCTGTGTGTAGGTTCAAGTCTCGGAGCACAAGTGCACCCCAAGTATCTGACAGCACAAGGAGCCCAGGACAAGCCTCATCTTACTCGTGATGAAGATCTGCTGTGACAGGTCTAAACCGAGACCCCGTGGAGTCTGTTGTCCATACAGGACAAGGCCCGGGAGCTGCCTCCACTTGCAGCCAGATATTCATCCTTTCTTGGCTATCTCTTTAACCAGAGGAATCCTCAGAGACTCTCACAGCCTTCACTAAGGGCCTCACTGAAGTAACAGGATGGAATACGCTTTAAAGGGCTCAGTATTCCCTTAATGTTTTTTTGATGATGCATGCATTTTCTTTTCTTAAATTACCTAAATCTCTTTCAGCCAATAAGCACTCTCAACCTACTGTCAGAGACTTTGCATGGATGAGACATAAGCATCATTGATAACAGTCAGTGATTTTTAAGATCTCCTGAAGTTCAATGGATTTCAAGAGATGTTCAGCCCTTTAAATTAATGGTAGATTTCCTATTTTGAAAATATTCTTCTTGGTCTTTGAGGGGATAAGTTCTCCTTAAAGTGGATATTTGGTGAAAATAATTTTGTGTTCTAAAACAATACTGGGAACACTTTGAAGTTCGAGCTGTGGCTACAGATTTACCTCTCTCTCTCTTTTTGTTTTTATTGAGACAGGGTCTCGCTTTGTAATTCAGGCTGGCCCTGAGCTCAGCATCAAACTCACATCACAGTGATCCTTCTGCTTCTGCCTCCTGAGTGCTGGGATTATAGGCGTAAGCCATCACACCCCGCACTGTGGTATGTGGTACTGATTGCTGCTGGGCATGAGTCTCCATGCTCAGTATTGTATGTGGTTACTGAGGATCAAACCCCAGGCCCTTGCAAGACAGGCGCTGGAAAAACTGAGCTAAATACCCAACCCCAGATTTACCTCTCTTTTTCTATTTATTTGGTTTGCTTTTCTATCAATCTGTTTGTTTTTATGGTGCTAGAGATCAAACCCAGAACTTGTTGCATAGTAGACAATTATTGGATGACACTGCTGTCTCTAGCCTCTTTGTCACTCTGGGGTTTGATTGTTTGTTTGTTTGTTTGTTGTCTAATTGAGTGGAAGAGTCACTGGAGAATTTTAATGTTACTTTTAAGCTGTTCATGCAGACTATTTTTATCTTTTTCAGTTAGTTTAGTACATTTTGTTCCTTTTGGGGTTAAGAGCTATAAATCAATAATTTAGTTTTATTAAATTAGTTTCTTCACAAATGCTTTTTAAAAATATTTTATTATTAACATTTGCAGTACATGCTGCATTCATTGTGAGGAGTTGCTACATGCACCTAACACATCTTAATCTAGTTTTGTCCCCTTCTGACCTGACCCCTCCCTTGTCCTCCTACTCTCGCGCCCCTTCTCATCTGCAAAATCTCTATTTCTATGTTTCTCTTCAATTCTCTTTTTAAAAATTCCTTCCTCCTGCCTCCCTGCCTTCATCTTTTCTTCTTACCAGTTGAAAAAGACCTTTTAACTCTCTGTATAGTATGTTTTAAATTTTGCTCTTTATTTGTACTTTGGGTTTCTCATATAGAAAAAACTATGCAATATTTAAACTTATGTACCTGACTTTTTTCACTTAACATTAGGGTCTCAAGTTGCATCCATTTTCCTATAAATGACTTAAGTTTATCTTTCTTTATGAAAGAATAGTGTTGTGTTGTACATAAATATCACAAATCTATCTATCTGTTCATGGGTATATAGTTTGTTCCCAAGACTTAGCTATTATAAATTGTGCTGCTATAAATATGACTATGCAGGGCCAGGGATTTAGCTCAGTGGTTCTGGCACCTGCCTTACAAGTGCAAGGACCCGAGTTCGATCCCTGGTAACCACAAACAACAAAGCCGGGTGTGGAGACTCATGCCCACCAGCAATCAGAACCACACAGTGCGGGACATGGTGGCTCACACCTGTAATCCCAGCACTCGAAAGGCAGAGGCAGGAGGACTGCTGTGAATTCAAGGCTAAACTCAGGGCCTGAATTACAAAAATGAAATTCTGTCTAAAAAAAAAAAAATGAGTATGCAGGCATCATTGAAATATAGTGAATTTATCTCTTTCAAAAAGATACTTCAAAAGGGAAACAGTCAAATAGAATTTCTATTTTCATTTTTTTAAGAATCTCCATACTGATCTCCAGAGTGGTTGTACTAGTTCACATTCCCATCAGAAATGTAGAAAGATTCCTTTTCCCTGCAGACTTACCAGCACTGGTCACTAATTGATTTTTGGTGATGGCCACTCCTTCTGGATTATGGTGGTGACTCAGTGTTGTTTTAAATTTTATCTTTCTGATGGTAGTGGTGTTGAACATTTTTTCAGATGTTTATTCTGAGAAATGTCCATTTGTTTTTTGTTGCCCGTTTTTATTGGGTTTTTTATTGGAGGGGTCTAAGGTTTTTGACTCCTTTACACAAATATCAGTCTTTTGTCTGTGAATAGCTGCCAAAATTTTTTCCTATTCTACAGGTTGTCTGTTCACTCTGTTTGTGTTTTCTTTTGATGTGTAAATAATTTTAATTTGATTTCATTTCAACAACTGCTATTGATTTGATCTTCAAAGAAGTTTTTATTTTATGATGTGTTCATTATTTCCAATTCCAGTTTTCTAAAATCTATATCATCTTCTTCAGAAATAGTATTCAAGTTTTCTAGTTATTTATTATTCATCTCGCTTATAGTTTTGTTCATTTTTGAAAGAGGGATATATGAATTGTCTCTTTCCTTTCAGTTTTTTCAGTTTTTGCTTTAAGATTTTTGGGAACACTGTTATTTGTAATTGTCATATCTTCCTAATGACTATTACTATTATCAGATTTCCTCTTTTGTCTCTAGTAAATTTTTTTGTCTTAAAAAGTGTGTTTTGGGGCCAGGGATTTAGCTCAGTGGTTCTGGCACCTGCCTTGAAAGTGCAAGGGCCTGGGTTTGATCTCCAGTAACCATAAACAACAATACCGGGTGTGGAGACTCACGCCCACAAGCAATCAATACCAAATACCACAGGGCCGGGCATAGTAGCTCACACCTATAATCCCAGCACTCGAGAGACAGAGGCAGGAGGATTGCTGTGAGTTTGAGACTTGCCTCGGCTACCTTGCCGGCCTGAACTACAAAGTAAAACTCTGACTCAAAAAAAAAAAGTTTGCTTTCTCTGATAGTTTGCTCTTCTGACTACTGCTAACATGGTATATCTTTCTTCATGCTTTTACTTTCAACATACACATGTCTTGAATCCAAAGTATGTCTCTTATAAACAGCCTATAGTTAGATTATTTTAAAAATTCCATCTCCCATTGCTTAATATAATCACTAAGGTAGAATTCATGTCAAGTACTTTGTTTTCTATATGTCATCTCTTTTTTATTCTTTTGTTCTTCCATTACTACCTTCTTTTATTTCAGCTTCCAAAACCAACCAACCCTTTCTGCTAGTGCAGGTCTGCAAGTGACATGCTGATTTTGTCAGTTTCTGTAGACCTATGAGTGTCATAGTCTCTCCTTCATTTTTGAAGCTGGTTATAAAATTCACGTAGGAAGCCATTTTCTGGTTTGGGGATTCTGATGTCTCAAGTAATATGGTTTTGGCTGGAACTAACAGAACATACTAGGTCTCAGACTGGCTAATGCTCTAAGGAAGGCTACACTCTTACATCACAAGGAGCTCAGGAGCAGATGAGTAGGAACATAATTTGTTCACAGATACACTGCTTCTTTTGCTCTGATAATCAGTAGGATTGTGCTTCTCCACCCCTTTAAAGTTAAGTGAGGCCACGAGATGGCTTTGGGGGAAGTGACATGCATGCTGGAGATCCAGAATGAAGTCCCCTGGTGCCTCTTTCTTCACAGACAACTGACAGCACTTGGGGTGGGGCCATGTCTTAGGGAAGGAAGTTGGGAACAGGGCCTGAGATGGACACACCACCTGAACAACCAATTTATCCAACCCAAGAAGAGCCAGGGGCAGCAGGCAGAGCCGGGCAGGCCCTGCATCTGCTTCTCTATGATTCTTACACCCCTGAACCACTTCACAGAGCACTGGAGGCATTTGTGGGGCTCTGGTTGGTCCTGACATCCTCCTGGTCTCAATCTGTGCCCTTCTTCAGAAGAAGGGTTGCCATATGTTGCAATAAAATACTTGAAACATAGGCAAAAAATTCCTTTGCTTTATGAAAAAACACCTCGGTTTCATGTTTCCGTGCTAATTCACTTGGATATTCTTTCCAAATCTTCAGTCTTGGAAGAGCTTTTTCCACTGTGAACTACAGTTCACATTTCTTAAGGATATTTCCCAGAGCCTGAAGCATGAAGGAAACAAAACTAATACTCTGCCCCATTTTGATGTGAACCATTATATCAAATACACACAGAAACACTATGGATGTTTCTTTAGACAGATCACTTTGTCGTTCTTTTTCCAAATCTCTATGACGTGTGACATGGGGATTTAATACATGGTTTAGGATGTCTTTTATCTCATAACTTTCCACATATTTTTAAAATAAATGAGCAGTTGTCAGGTGTTAAATTACCAGCAATAGTTTTATCATTCATTCCTCTTTTCAAATGCTCTCTTTTCCTATTTATTCATTATGTCTCTGTCTCGTGCCTTTCAAAGCCCTGATGTAGCCTTTTGTATTATCTTTGCCTTAGAAATAAAATGCCATTGAAAGTTATACAAAAACTTCCAGACAGTCAACTGCTAAGAATTTTACTAAGTTCTTCTAGATTTTTTTCTTACTGTTTCTTCCTGGCATGGACCCATAGTGATTTATTGTATAAATACTAATTATCTTATAGTCTTTTCCAGAGATGTTTTTCTCCTGGTTCAAAAGTGAACAAGACAGCAAAAACTGAAGAAAAATGTTGACAGTTAATTGTTTTCTGGACAGAGTGCACTTACAGCCACAGCAAGTGGCAGATTTACTAGTACTGCAGTTTTCCAAGGCCACTGCGTCCTTGGGAATGTGGGCCAATTGGTGGAGGAACTTGGCCAGCTGATTAACTGAACCCAGGCCTGACTATAAAGCTAAGAGACTGTCATGTTCCACGTGGAGACACATCATTTCCAAAGTCTACTTGACCAATAAAAATTGAAACCAGGGATGAGTGGAACTTGGCATGAGGTAACTAACCCCTAGCATCCAGCACTGACCTGATTGTCCCCCCAAGAGGAATATAATACAAGCCACATAAGTAATTTTTATTTTCTCATAGATGTTTTTAAAAGTAAAAAATGAGGGATTAATTGAATAGTGTATTTTACGTAAGCCAATATAATCCACATTGTTATCATTTCAGCATGTAGTCATCATTTTAAAAAATTCTCGAGCTAGTCTACGTTTTCTTTCTGCATAGTAGGTCCTTGAACTCCAGTGTTCCTGGCACACTCTCCTTTGGATGAACCATGTTTAAACTGATAAAAGCCACATGCATGCAGGGCTCCGGGCTGAATGGCTGAGGTCTGTGCAGCCTTAGAGGACCAGAGAATGAGTGAGTTGACAGCATGGAGAAGACATGAGTAGCAGGGATGTGACCGAGTATTTGCTGGTTTCATTCAGAAACTTTCCCAGTCTCCTCATCTTGGACATTCACATAGTGCTCTGGAGTAGATGTGTGATAACATACTTATTTGAAAATTAACAAAAGACCTTCCATGCAAACATATCAAGATTGCAGGGTGTAAAGCAAAATTATGTTTCGTAAGTCAATCCAGCTTTTTGCTCATTTCTGGGAGAAGCAGTCATAACTACATTCCTTCCTTCCTCTTTTAAGTCATGGTTGTCAGGTACTGTTGTCCCAGTGAGAGAGAAGGTGGCTAAGGCACAGTCCTGGAGGAATTTGTAAATGTCAGCATCAGCACTGTGTTCTACTGCACTACACTAGCGGAAAGCTGTTTATGTCATTAGTTTTATTTTTACTTTTGCTTTTTAACAAATAATGATATCTTCCTTTCTTTTAAAAATTGTTATTCTATGTATTTGAGAACAAACAAAGAATGGACCTGGTATGGCATATATGTAATGGTTGTTTATTTGGTTGTTGAGACAAGATCTTGCTGTGTAGCCCAAGTTGTTTTTAGACTCATGATCCTCCTGCTCCAGCCTCCTGAGTGCTGGGATGACCTACAGGTCAGCACATAGGTCATTTACAAGACAATGAACCGGACGCAGAGCTTGCTTCCTTGCGCGCTTGCTTTTTTCTTTCTTTTCTTTTTCTTTCTTTCTTTCTTTCTTTCTTTCTTTCTTTCTTTCTTTCTTTCTTTCTTTCTTTCTATCCCTCTCTCTCTCTCTCACTCTCTCTCTCTCTCTCTTTTCTCTCTTCCTTCCTTCCTGGCAGGGACTGAACTTGGGACCACTTGGGCTTGTGAGGCAGATGCTGGAACCACTGAACTAAATCCCCAGCCCACAGCACAGAGCTCTAGAACTAAACCATTGCCCACACCATTCTCCAGCCTGTGAGCTCCACCCAGCACCTGGTCTCTAAGCTCACAGGGCTCCAGAAGCAACCAGAACTCTGAAGTTTATGCTTATCATTCATCAGCTTTCTTAAATGGATGA
>PVIR01029785.1:0-20814 GCA_004026965.1 Petromus typicus
GAGGCTGAGCTCAGGGCCAGCCTGAACCACAAAGCGAGACCCTGTCTCCAAAAACCTAAAAAAAAAAAAAAAAAGCTGAGCTACTGTGTTCAGGTGGAAATACTTGGAAGTAAGCCCCTCCCTGCTACTCTTATTTCTAGTTTTCAAGAGACTTAGCGTTCTCTCTGCCCACTGGGAGATTTCTCGAGGCTCCAGGCAGGCATGACAAGGTGCCAGCGGTGGCAGGGAAGCCTGATAGATCAAATCTTTTTCTTTTTTCCCCAGTACTAGAAATTGGTAACAGAGCCTTGTGCTTGCCAGGCAGGTGCAGCATCACTACGCTAAATTCTCAGCCCAGGAAAGCCTGACAAAGGGTAGGACACCCACAGTAACAGCCTCTTCCTTCCTAGATAAGGAACCTTGTCACTAGGCATGTGGCATGGGCTTGCAGTCTCAGCAGTCTGCAAGGCTAATGCAGGAGGATCGCAAATTTGAACCGAACGTGGCAACTGAGTGACTTAGCAATGTTGTTTTAAAAAGTCTGGGGATACTTCTCAGATGAAGATGTAGAAATAATAAATTATGAAAAAATGTTCCACATCACTGGTCAGTTGAGAGATGCAAATTAAAACTACTGAGATTCCATCCTACTCCAGAGAAAATGGCTATGATCAAGAAATCAACTAATAAATGCTTGAAGGGCTGTGGGAAAGAGGAACCCTTCTTCACTGATGGGGGAGTGCAGCCTGGCGCGACCACTGCGGGAAACAGTGTGAAGATTCCTCAGAAACTAAAATTAGAGGTTCCACTTGAGCGAGCTACTGTCTTCTTGGTGTCTTCTCCAAGAACTGAAAGTATCACACCAGTGGTACATACGCACCCATGTTCATAGCAGCGCAGTTTGTAATACCTAAATCTTGGAAACAGCCCCAATGCCCATCATCAACTGCTGAATGGATAAATCTTTTAATACAATGGAGTAATACTGTGCCATAAAGGATGAGCTCCAGACATCTTTAGCTGAATGGATGCACCTTGAGACCATACTCTTATGTGAGATAAATTAAACTTATGTTTAAATTTACATTGTTTCTGGTGTGAGAACTGAAAGTGGAAATAATGACCAAAATGTATAATAGATATTGAGAAATGGGAAGAAAGTATTCAAATGAGAAGGGAGCAATATAACAGGGTAGGAAAAAGGAGGGACAAGAAAAAAGCGGAAAGAAAGTCGTGTTTTGTTTTTTGAGACAGGGTCTTGCTTTTAAGTCAAGCTGTCTCTGAACTCTGCAGTCCAGGATGGCTTGAACTCTCAGCAATCCTCCTGCCCCTGCCTCCTAAGTGCTGGGATTACAGGTGATAGTCATCACCGGCACTGTGGTATGTGGTTACCAGGGACTGAACTTCGACCTTTAGACGTTGGAACCACCGAGCTAAAACCTTCATCTGAAACAATGCTTTTGTAATTAAGGAGGGGAGGAAATGAAAACAAAAGGAGTAGCAAGACAACATGTACAAGTATAAATTCCGTGTGGTGAACGTCATTATGTCCGTCTAAAACGTAACAAGAAAGTTCTCCTTAAAAAAAATGCCTGGGGGGGCCGGGGAGTTAGCTCAATGGTTCCAGCACCTGTCTTGCAAGCGCAAGGACATGGGTTCGATACCCCGTAACCACATACCTATACTGGGTGTGGAGACTCACCCCAGCAGCAACCAGTACCACATACCACAGTGCCGGGCGTGGTGGCTCACGCCTGTAATCCCAGCACTCGGGAGGCAGAGGCAGGAGGATTGCTGTGATGAGTTTGAGGCTGAGCTCAGGGCCAGCCTGAACTACAAAGCGAGACCCTTTCAAAAAAAAAAGTGCCTGGGGACATGGCTCATTGTGAAGGCCTTGTGCTCAGTCCTAACACCCACCTATGCAAACAACAAATCTTGCCAGAATATCTGCATTCTTAGAAGATCAATAGTATTTATTGGTGTGGGAGGGTTATGGGTAACTGGCATTTTATGATTTCAGCATCTTTTATGATTTCAGCATTTTTCTAGCTGTCTTGCAAAGAGCCATGTATTCTCTGTAATCACGGTGAGATTCACTGGGGTCTTATCTAATTACAAAAGCACTTTGTGCTCAATGCAGAAAACAGGAAAACAAACACCTCCCACAAAGACAACTGCTAACATTCAACATCTCTTCCCACTTTTCTCTTTAGAGATGTCTCATTTTTGTGATCTGGTAAAAAGCAAACATTTAAGAGACAAAACCGTGGTTCTTTAGCCTTCGATTTTAATTCCATTTTTAAACAGCAGCTAACAGCTTGGAGAATGCCCGATCAGTGAGGGCCTGCCCCACACGTTCCAGGAGGCACCCCTGGCCAGGGCCAGCTCTGGGCAGGCCCCTTGTCCACACCAGCCAGCGGGCCTGTTTGTTCTCTGGACTCGGGACAGAAGACTCTTCCAGTTAGGAAGAAGCTTCGTTAGCGTGGAGGGGCTGGGCTCAGACGCAGCTGCCTTTGTTAGTCTCCGGTGTTTGGTAGCATGCTGACTAGACGGCGAGGCTGGCCAGAGGCTCCTGTGTGCCTCCTGCCTGCCTCAGGGCCAGTGCACTCGTCCTTCCTGAGGCATGAGGTGGCACCCACACACCGCAGAGAGCCCAGTCCATGTCATGAAAGCACCCTCCCACCACCTCTCCCAGCACGGGAAGGCTGGGAATCAAGGTGAGACCAGGATTCAGAACTGAGAGTGTCCCACTGTCCCTGCCACAGGTACTGGGACCTGCCTAAATTGACCCCTTACTAATTTTCACCTATGAAGGAATAATACAAGGGAATCTCTGTGCTTCGGAGGGGCAAACCTGGCATTTAAACCCCAATGTGGTGGGCATCGCTGAGCCCCCAGGTGGCGATGGCTCGAGACATGCACTAAGTAGCAGGGGCAGCTCGGCTGGAGGGCGGGGCCCACAGGGCTGCATTTTCTACCCCCCCTGCCATCCACACCCATGGTAGCCATGGAAACATAATCACACCCCTCCCTCCTGCTAGTTGCCTGGGTTCAAGCAACCAAGCCTGGGCCACATTCTCCAAGCCAAGGCCTGAATTGACGCCAGGTAGGCCACAGAGCGGCTGCAGGAAGAACTGGGATTGGGATTTGGTGAGTCTGGCCCAGCACAGCGCGGGAGGCTTCCACAGGAGCCTCCACCCGGCGGCTCAGGCAGCCTGGCTGCCCCTGCTTGCGGGCTAACAGCTGCTGTGGGGCAGGAGCCCTTGCTGCAGGAACAGCAGCCTCTGGGCCTCGCTGACAGGGCTCTCTGGTTGCTGCTCTGCCTGCACTGGTAGCTCAGCCGGCCCCCCGGGGCTGAGGATGTACCGGTGGTCACTGGGGGCACCTCCCACTGCTCCCATGCCACTGCCGTCCCCAGCCCCACTGCCAGGCTGCTCACTGCAGGGCAGCGGCAGGCTGACACCCGCAGCAGGCTCGTCAGCCCCCTCGATGTTGATGTACAAGGGGTCCTGGCTGCTGGACAGCACAGACAGGTGGCCCAGGATGGTCTCCAGTTCCATCCGCAGGCAGGTGAAGCTGGGGCGTTGCTTCGGGTCTGCGCTCCAGCACTGGTACATGAGATCGTACCTGGGACAGAGAGAAGAGTAAGGGGAGGGTGTGGCCCTTCCTTCAAAAGCACTGGCACACCTATAATCCCAGGACTCTGGGAAGCTGAGGCTGGGAAGCTGAGAATCTCAAATTCAAGTCCATTCTGGGCAACTTAGTGATTTAACAAGATCCTGTCTCAAAATTTCAAAAACTAATAAAAAGAGCCAAAGATATACCTAAGTAGCACGACTATAGTATGCATCAGACACTCCTCTAAGTATTTAATATTTATTATTTAATTCTCATAACACCTATGAAATAAAGCAATCTCTAGCTAGGTTCAGTCATGTACACCTAGAATTCCAGCTATATGGGAGGCTGGGATAGGAGGATCACAAATTCAAGGCCAGCCTGGCAATGTAGAGACCTTGTCTCAAAATAAAAAATAAAAATGGCTAGAGATATAGCTCAGCAATAACAATGTTTTCTTTCTAACAAGAAAGAAGGAAAGAGTAAGGGAGGGAGACGGGAGGGAGCCTCACGGTCCACGGACACCTGTGAGAACCTGAGAACTTCCAGCCTCCTTCCCCTGGCAGAAGTCCTTTTATCCAGACTATTTCAAGCACCTCACAGATTCTCTGACGCCCATCACTGTTCCCTAGGAATGACTCAGGAAAAAGAAAAACAAAACACCCCATAACCTCATGGTAGCACTTGGGAAGCTAAGGCAGGAGGCTTGTGAGCTCAAGACAAGCTCAAGACAGGAAATTTCAGGCCAACCTGAACTAAATAGCAAGACTGTCTCAACAACAACCACCATCAAACCAACTCTAATGGCCTAAGGGGAAGGGGCTGAGACCAGGCATCATCAGAGCTGCCTGCCTGACTCTTGCCTGTGACCAAGCACCACACATGGCTTCTCACACCAGCCCTCCGAGAGGCCCCAGGACGGGAAGAATCGTGCCAGATCCTGGGCAGGCCGTGGGAACGGGCCAGGGCCAGGGGTGCATAGCCAAACTAGGATCCATGCTCGAGGCCCCTCTAGGAGCCAGCTGGCTCCTGTCCAGCAGGCTGCCTGGTGGGAGGCCAACGACTGCCCACCCGGCTCCGACAGCAGTAACTCCCGCTGGAGGAAGCTGAGCCAGGGTCTCTGCCTGCTGCTCACCAGGCTTCAACAGCTCCAGACTGAAGGGCCACGGTGGGCCGAGCCTCAGGACACTTGAGCTTGTGGTTCCTATGTGCGCTTAGCTCCCCAAATGAATAGTAGTCTGCAGCCATACCACACTGAATGAGCCCAATCTCGCCTATCTCAGAAGCTAAGCAGGGTCGGGCCTGGTTAGTAGTTGGATAGGAGACTGAATGAATAGGAGGGATGGGTGTCTGTGGGGCACCCCTTGCCCAGGCTCTGGGCACCTCAAATCCCCTGTCCCGGAGAAAAGTCCCATTCAGGCTCAGCCCTTGTCTGCCTCTGGGCTCAACCCGCTGGAGGTCCACTACCATGGCCATAGAAGCGTATTTTCTCAGCGCCACTGTGGACTCTGCCCCACTAGTGTTAGCGAGAGGTCTTCTGGGGTCCCCAGGGTGCCCTGTCTTGAATAGAGCCAGGGACTAAGACTAGGACAGACAGATCGTGGTCCGTTTCACAGCTGAGGGCATATAACCTAAAAATCACAGGGACCAGTTCCAAAAATCACAGGGACCAGTTCCACACTCATGTAACAGTGTGCAACCTGCTCATATTACTTTGCCTCCTTAATCCTGTTTCCTTGCCTACAAAATGGGGACAATAACAGTCTTTTCCTCCTAGGTAGAAGAAGATTATCTGAAAGAATTCCTTCAGCACCCAGCTAAACACGAGCAGCGCTGACACCATCTTGTGGCAGGGCCCAACGTCATGCTGCAGCGGGTAGTGCCTCGACCTTGCCCTGGTGTCTGAGGCCTGGGGTTGGTGATAAGAAAAAGAGGCAGTAGCTCCCTTCTCCCAGAGTGTCAGGTCCTTCCACTCCCCCAGGGGGCCAAGAGCAGGAAAGGAATCCAGCTTCCACGCCGCGTTGCCGCACTGGCAGTGACGTAGCCACCGTTTTCCCTATGCGGCCCTCTCTCGGGGACAGGGCGGTCTCCCAGCAGGAGGCCAGGGAGGAGGGAGGAGACAGGGAGACCTCACTGCTGCTGGACTCTGTCTTTTGTTCCAGGGTTCCTGGTTCGCCCTGGAAACTGGAGAAACTAGAATGATTAAGAAACTGGAGAAACTAGAATGCATAAAATAAAGGCTTAAATGAAAAATAGGGATGGAACAGGAGGAAAGAGAAAAGAGGAGATGGTAGAAGAACAGCGCACAGAGAGTGGGAAGCTGGGCCAGGCTGGTGGGGGAGCCAGCCGAAAGCCCAGACTCCCACTCCTCTGCAGAACCCCTCCCAGCACTCACACGTCCTCCATGCACTCCGGAGGCTGCTTCAGGCGGTTCCCGCCAATGAGGTAGTTGTAAATCTCAGCGTTTTCGATGCCAGCATATGGCGTCTGCCCACGAGTCATGATCTCCCACATGGTGACCCCGAAGGCCCACTGGGACAGAATGGAGGTCGGGGAGCACGGTGTCAGCAGGCTTCCTGAGCTGGGGCTGGGGGCACCAGAGCCCGGAGAGTAGCCCCTGCCAGGCTGCACTTGTCCACACCACCACCTCAGTGTACCACCCACTCACCACATCACTGTGTACAGTGTACAGGTTGTCCGCTAGGCTTTCCAGGGCCAGCCACTTGACAGGCAATTTGGAGGCACAGCCCTGACGGTAGTAGTCCCCGCTGTAGATTTTTCGGGATAGTCCAAAGTCTGCTACACACACCGTCATGTCCTCAGCCAGCCTGGAGGGATGTTGGAAGGCAGGCTCAGTCTTCCCTTGTGCTCAGAAGGCTTTGCTCCTAGGCCATCCACATGCACAGCAGGTGCTATTCCAGGCAGGAGCTGAGTGTCAGCCAGCTCCTCTGGCCCTAGCTGAAGCTGTCCCCTACCCCAGCCCTCCTGAAATCCTACATGCAGTTCCGAGCAGCCAGGTCTCGGTGGATGAAGTTCCGGGAGCTCAGGTACTCCATGCCACAGGCAATGTCCACCATGAACCGGATCAGAGTCTGGAGGGGCAGGTTCTAGTAGGCAGAAACGGCAAGCTCAGGCTGGACCTGCCCACCCAGCTGGGGCAGGATGAATGGGGTTCCCTGGCCACACCTAAAGACTGTCCTCATATCCCTAAAGGAAGGAAGGGGATGGAGGGCTTTCCCGAGGTAAGGACACTTTGGCAAGTCTGAGAGAGGACCGGGGAACCAAGACTCCCCCACTTAGGCCTCCACAAGCCTGCTCTGCCAGAAAGGGCCATGCCCAGCCAAAAACTCCTAGAGAGCTTTGGGAGGAAAAGGACTCTAGTGGAAATGGAGTCAAGTCAGATGCCACTGCTCCCGGCCTAGTCCTCAGCGCAAGCTGCCCAGCCCTCTCTCTGCAGGATCTTCGTCCTTTTCCACTCCCACCCAGGCACTCACAAAGGGGTTCTCCCCAATCCGGGAGGCCAGCAGGAAGGCGTGTAGGTCCCCATGCTTCATGAAGGGCAGGATGACCATAGGGATGGGGAGGCGGCCTTTGGCCCGGCTGCGAAGGCTCACACCTGGGGACAAAGAGGGCTGGGAGCTAGGCAGGCACAGGTGACAAGACAGCTCGGGCATCTGCAGCAGTCCCCATGCACTAGGTCCTGCCCATTCTGTCCTGGAGCACAGGCTCAGTGCCAGTGGCTGCTGCTGCTGCTGCGAGGTCCTCAGGCATCTTCCCTGTCCTCTCCTCCTCTGTCCACACAAGCAATCTTCACAGTCAGCCTTTGGTCTCCCGGAGAACACAGAGAGGCTAGCTAGGGCCTTCCTTGCCACTGGCCCCTGGTTAATCCAGTAAGTCCAACCTTCCCCACAGGCTGCCAGCTCACATGGATGGAAGAGATCTCAGCCATGTCCTCTATTTGCCTGCCCCACAATGGGCTCACCGACAAGTTTGGCCACGTGTGGATGGTCGAACTCCTTCATGCAAGCTGCCTCCCTGAGGAACTCTTCAATATCACTTGAGGCGATGATGTCAGCTGGGAGAAGTGGATGGGGTGGAGAGGGAAGGAAAGGAAATGCGCCCGAGCTCTGACTCCAAACCTCTAGGTCTGGAATCTTCCAGGGGCCTAGGAGACCTGGCTTGCCAGGAGCAGGAGGAACCCCACAGAATGCTGCTATGCAACGATGCACCTGCTTGCAAATGCCCTCCTTCCGGTTTGGACAGCAGTAGTACAATCGACCTAGAGCCATCATAAGCACAGGACTGAACTGGGGATGTCACTACCACCCACCGAGCTGTGCCTGAGAACTACTTGTTACAGACAGAATCCTGTAAAGGGCCAGGGATTTAGCTCAGTGGTTCCAGCACCTGCCTCCCAAGTACAAGGTCATGAGTTTGATCCCCAGGACCAAAAAAAAAAAACAAATCCAGACAGCACCCTGTGAGGGCTCACTAGCTCTTCCCACAAGATCTCAGGCCACAGCAGAGCCTGCTGCAGAGTGTGGGACCTCTCTCCACTTACCTTTCAGCATCTTGACAGCCACTTTCACAAAGGAGCCATCCTCCTGCTTCAGCTGGGCCTCTCGCACTGAACCAAACTCTCCTAGAAACCGAGCCAAGCTGGAGGTCTCCTTGGCTTCCCAGTCGTGTCCCCTCCCACCCCCGATCCTCCACAAGGACACAAAGGCATCAGGGCCTGGGGTGCTGGAGCAGCCTCTCTCACTTCTCATCAAATCAGAGCATGCCCTGCACCCAGCCGCCATCCCCAGGCAGCACTGACTTCAGAACCTACAGCGTATCTCACTCACAGGAGCTGACACAGGTCCACAGCCTCCAAGTCTAGATGCCCGGAGCCCAGGCTGGCACACTGCACTGGCCCCAACGCCCACACACCTTTGCCCAGCATCCGGCCCAGCGTGAACTGCTGCTCCGGGATGAGCACGTCCTCCAGCTTGTCTTTGAGCTCATCGCTGATGCCCAGGCTGTCCACTGCAGGGAGAACAGTGAGAGAAGGGAGAACTCTGCTTCCGGTTATGCCCAGCCTGTGGCATGGGGTGCTGGCCTGGGCACAGTGGCTCTGAGTCTTTCCACCCTCTGCACCAAGACATACTACTCAAATCAATGTGCTGGTAAAGGGATTCGGAGGGGCAGAGAGCCCCTTTCTCCTCCCATAATCTCCCATCACTCACACGTGGCCTCGATGCGCTCCGGCCTTTCCCGATTGAAGGACCGGGCTGCTCGGAAGTGAACAGCTGGCTCCCCATGGGCCATGACACTGTCAAAGGCTTGCCTAAAAGGACATCGAGGATCTGGAGGGCAGCTCCAAGGCCTGTGTCCCCACCTGCCACCCCCGTCCCCACCCTCTTACCCAAACCGTGTCTCCTTCCGCCTCTTTCGAAGCAAGATGAGAGCCAAGGCAGCAGCAGTCACCAGAGCTGTGAGCACTCCCAGGACGACAGGCACCCAGGACGTGGGGCTGTGAGGTGGGCCCTGTTGGCCTGCGTGAGGGAGGGACAGTGGTAGGAGCCAGCCTGATGCCAAGGAGTCTGCTTAAGACTTTCCTCAATGGGCTCTTGGCCTGGTCAAGAGATTCCCTAAGTTAACACAGGTCCAAGGCTAAAGAGGCTTAAGAAGGGTTGGTGTGGCGGCACACACCTGTAATCTCAGCTACTCAAGAAGCTGAGGCAGGAGGATCTCAAATTTGGGGCCAGTGTGGGCCTATCGAGCAGGTGCCACCAGCCTCTTTTCACCAGTCCAGGCTGCCCTCAAAAGCTCAGATCCCCTTCCCCTACCCCGCCTCCACCTCACCTGCAAGGTCATGAGAAGAGACCACCAGGGGCTGACTCCAGGGCCCACAGCCAACTGCATTGGAGACGCACACACGCACGATCAGGTCCTTCTGGGGATCCCAGCCTGTCACATTGGCCCTAGTGCCCTCCACTGTCAGCTCATCCTGTAGCCAGGAAAGCCCCATCCCACACTGAGGCTGAAGAGAAGGCCTCAGGCTGGGGCCAGAGGACAGAAAAAGGTCCAGCAAGGAAGGAGGGAGCCTGGGAACCCTAGAAGCCAGGGGCACCAGAAACAGCCTCAAGGATTCATCACAGCCCGGCTCTAGGCAGCAGAGTAGAGGCCTGACACTGGAGCAGAACGGGGTGTGTGTGTGTGTGTCAGCACTGGAGATACAGCATCTCCAGCCCTGCTGGAGTAAGAATGCACTTCCTGCTTTACATACAGAGTTGCTGTGGGATTCTGTCCCCTGGGAGGCAGAACCCACAGAATGGGGTCAGCCAGGGAAGGGCACAGGTACAGACCTCTGGAGGAGTGGGCGGCCCAGGCCTCCAGAGGGCCTTTCGGAAGCTCCTAAACTTCCTAAGACCTGGACCTGAGGGCTAACCCTCTGGGATCTCAGAGAAAGTAGAGGAGTTCATCTCTCTCACCTGGGTTCCATTGTCTTGAAACAAGGAAAGTTTGTAGGGTCCCAGGGGGCCTTCCCAAAGGCCCTCAGGGGTCACTTCTTCCCACTCCAGGATGAGGCCTGAGTCACTGCGGATGGCGTGGAGGTTCTTGGGAGCTCTGGCTGGGGCTGTGTTCACAGAGAAAAGGTAAAGACTCTTCCCCACCATCACCATCCCATGGAGACCTTTGGAACCAGCAGCCAAGAGCTGAGCGGCTCAGGGTGGGGGAAGAGCTTACCTCTGGCTAACTGCTCTAATCACTGGGGAGGAGCCTAAACCACAGCAGCACCCCAGCCTGGCAAAGTATTCATCACCACGGTGACGACTCACCCCCCAGCCCCAGTCAAGCAGTGAGCGAACTTGGAGCAAGTTCTCCAAGCTCGCACCTGCTCTGCCCCCTCTCTGTAGTCACGTCCCCCTGACATTCACAGGGCCTCTCAGTCAGCCTTCAGACCTCTCAGATCCCTTTAGGGGTGTTTTCTAGGGCATTCTCCAACACCGTGTTCTCTTTTCTAGTTTGACTGTCTGAACTATGAAGATACAAAGAAACAAGCAGTGGTATGCAGCAGGCACTCCATAAATGTTGGCTGAAAGATGCCTGAACTGCCCTCAGGGAGCCCCTTCTGGAACTAGAACCAACCCACCCTTCTGCTGCTCCAGCTGCATCCAGCCCCTCTGTTCTGGGCGTCACTCACCTAGACCTTTCGTCTGAAAGGGCACCCAGTCGGCATAAGGAGAGGGCCCCAAGGCATTGGCACAGCGCACCCTGAGGCTATAGTTGGTGGCAGGTGTCAAGTCCCGAAGCAGGCAGGTAAAGGGTGGCACAGGGACCACGACAGCCAGGACCTCCCAGCCTCCTGGGGCCTGTGTCACCTACAGAAAAGCAGAAAACAAATGATGTGAAGGAGGGTTGTGCTCCAGCTGAAAGGGAGGATGGGACAGGAATGGTATGTGCCCCAGGCTGGCCTCTGACTCAGTGATCCTCCTGTCTCAGCTCTGGAGTAGAGTGCTGGGGTTAGAGGCACTTATAACCCCATCCCAGGTGCTACATCCCCATTCTAGAGACATTCCTTTTGTTTTGAATGAGCATGCAAGCATCGCTCTATTCACTCTTTAAGACTCAGTGTAAATTCCTTCCTTCCAGGAGGGGATTTAGCTCAGTGGTTCCAACGTCTGCCAGGGAAAGGCAAAGTCCTGAGTTTGATCCTGATACCACATATCACAATGTCAGGCATGGTGGCTTATGCCTGTAATCCCAGCACTTGGGAGACAGAGGCAGGAGGATTGCTGTGAGTTCAAGGCTAACTTGGGCACATGGTGAGTTCAGCCTAAACTAAAGTGACACCTTGTCTCAAATAAAAGAAAAAAATTCCTTCCTTTCTTCCCTCTCTCCCTTCTCATTCTTTTTTCAGTACCGGGGATTGAACCCAGGGCCTTGACATTGAGCTACATATACAGTCCTTTTTATCTTTTAAGACAGGATCTCACTAGGTCATTAAACTGCCCAGGTTAGATTGGAACTTGCAATCTTCCTGCTTCAGCCTCCCCGAGTAAGTGATGGGGTTAAAGGTGCACCACCACAGCTAGCTATAAATATCTCCTTATCAACCTCAGGAAACTCTTGCCCCTTTGTACTTTGTGCTAACCTGTTCCAAAGTACTTGCCACTTGTCCTGGTTTATGCCATCTAAAGTCTCAGAGTTTCTCAAAGGCAGGGAAAAACTTCAGGCTCTCAGAACTGTGAACCATCCCCTCAACTTATTTTGGGGGTCCAGCACCAGAGTGCAAATAGAGATACATAAACTATATGGCTATTTTAACATGATAAATCACCAAACATTTTTTGCAGTGGGGGAACTCGAATCCAGGGGCTTGTAGATGCCAAACGCGCTCTTTATCATTGAGCTACATCTTAGCATTTAATAAGCTACTAAAAACTTTCTGTCTCAATAATTCAACAAATCAACCTTCAAAACCCCCTGGAAGTTCAGGATTATACTCAGAATTCTCTAAGCTGTTGGGAGCTGTAGGTCAGGGTGGTGGCACTGGAAGACTGGCCCCTGCCCACACCTGTGCCAGGAGGGGCTGAGGACAGGGCAGCACTGCTGCACACTCAGGCTCAGTCCCCAAATGCTCACAGGTAGCTGCCTCTAGCTGTACACACATCACAAAAGGGTCCCTTGGGGAGAACGAGCAGGACAGAGCTCACAAGGCCTAACCCTGGGGTCAGACTCAGGACTGCTGAGAGTGTAGCATAAGGATAAGGATGATCCAGACGGACCTGTGTTCTCAGCCCTGCAGACTCTGCCCAGGAGCAAGGACTGCACCAAAGCAGGGCCAGTGTAGGCACCTTGAAATGGTACAGCCTCAAGCAGGAGCACCTGTTGCCCAGGGGACTCTAAAAAAGCTTCTCATTAAACCCTTTTCGAGCAAAAATGAAAAGAAACAAGGCTGCATTGCCCCTGGGTTGTGGCACCACCCCTCCATGCCCCTCTCCATCTTTCGTCAGTGACTTCTCCTCCACCTTGGCATGGTGGGAGTGAGGCCCAAGGATGCATTAAATTACCAGATGCATCAAAGGTTTCACTCACAGAGAAAACCTCCAGGGCTGGCTGGTAGCTCAGCGGTCGAGCACTTGCTGACCACCTCTGAGGTCCTTCATTCAATCCCAGGATCACATATGGTCATGCACACACCCACACAACTCTTCCAGGTATCCCAAAGCTCCCTAGTGATTTGCTTCCCAGCCTGAAGAAGGGATCTCTTCGTGGCCAGAGTTCCCTAGTGAGAGATGGGGTCCTGGAGAAGCACCTGCACAGTGCTGCAGAACAAGTCCCACAGGCAGTGGGCATGGTGCCACCACCACTAAGTGCCAGCCCGGGAGGGCCTGCTAGGCCCCTCAGCCTACCTGCACTGTGCAGGACTGAAGCACGGCTCGACCATCAGCACCCGGCATCCAGGCCACACTAGCATTGCTGCTGGAGAGCTTTGTCACTGTGACGTTGAAGGGGGCTGCGGGCAGTGCTGTGGATGGGGACTTGGAGTCAGTGCCCAGTGATAAGGGCAGAGGGATGAGGAAGCACGGGCACCAGCCTCACATCCTTTCTAGGACCAGGACCACTCCCCAACTGGGGAGTGGCAACTCATCACTCAGCTCCCAGGTACACACAAGCCAAGCAACCCAACTGGTACGCCATAGCTGCTTGCGGCTGGAGTGCTAAGGCTCCAGAAACTGCCTCTCTCGGAATAAGGAGCCCTGGCTGAGGGACAGGAAGGTAGTATGTGGGGGTACAATACAGCACAAAAGCAGAAATGCAAAATACAAAAGGAGACAAAATACGCAGCTGCCCTGCCAGAGGAACTCCTTCACACAGCGGCTCCCTTCCTCCCCCTGCGCCAGCCCTTCGGGTCTCATCACCTGCCAAGGCTGCTTCCCCACCCCCGTTTTCTCTATAGGAGTGGCAGCAACAAGACTGGGCAGGAGCCTTGGCCATCTCCTGCTGGCTCCTTCCCCTCCCTCCCAAGGACTCTGCTTCGTGATGGGAAATCTGCTGTGACGTCAGGATTCTATTCTTGGCTCAGCCATGGCAGGGTCTCAGGTGCTCTCACTAGGAGCGGGAGCTGTGCCAATTCCCCCTCCTCTGGAGATGCTGGCAGGACCCGGGGAAGCTGCAATGCCAAATGATCTCACTGCTCACGGCTGGCTCGTTCACAATGCCACCAGCCTCACCTACCCACCCCGACTGTCCTCCTACCTTGAAGGCGAACAGTAGCCGGCCGGGAAATGGCCAGGCCTTTCCTGTTGCGAGCTTCACAGGAAAACACTGTGCTCTGGGTCACGCCTGAGGCCAGAAAACTTGAGTTAGTCCACTAAACAGCAACTCCTTCCAGTGTGGGGCTGAGAGGGGGATGCACAGGCTTTGGCCTGGACATCCCAGAGTCCCTCCAGCAAAAGGAAGGGGCCAGACAGTGGTACCCGATGGAAAGGAACACGGACTATGGAGGCTTATGAGGTTGGATGGCACTCTATTTTCTCATCTCTCAAATGGGAGAAATGTGAAGATCAGGTCCGTAAAATGCAGGGCACAGAATAACACTTGAAAATTACTGCGTGGTGCCTCCCACCTCCTATCGCCCAGGAAGGCACAGCGCGGCCCCCTTTCCCGGTCACTCCTCCGCTGTGCACACCACAACCCTTTTGTTGCTCTCTGCTCTGTCACTTCAGCATCTGCAGATCTGTGCTCTGCTACAGTTCCCAGTTCCTCAGTGTGTGTCTTGTCTCCCCCATTCTACTCAGTTCTCCGGGGGCAGAAGAATGATTTCTGTTTCTTTCGTGTTCTTTTGTCTCCTGTGGTGCCCAGCACAGTGTGGCGTGTGCAGGAGGAATTCCATAAGTGCTCATTATCAGGCAGGAGGGCTGGCTGAGGGTCTGAACCGTGCACATCTGGAGGGCAGGGGACCCCACCTCTTTTTGAACACATCCCGTCCTCACTTCCAGTGCATTCTACTGTCCATCTCTTCTGGTGGGGACTCGACAGACCAAAGCCTGTTCTCCCATCTCCCCATGCCTGAGACCAAACTCAAATTCTCATCTTTTTTGCCCAATTCAGGCCTCAATCTATAAACTGAGGATCTTAGAGCCCCAGGTGGGTATGTAGGCATGCCTGCTTTGGGTGTAACTGTGCAGGGACAGCTGTTTGGGAAAGCAGCTGAGTCTGGAAAGGACTGTAGGGAAGGAGGTTCCTGTATCTTTGAGCTGGCCTCCCCCCTACACCCCGCTTTCCTGTCTTCAGTTTGAGAGTCTTGTCTTCTCCATGGCTGCCAGACACTCCCTAGCTCTGCGTGGGCTGATTTCTGGCCCTTTCCCTTGGGAGGGAGGGGGAAGGGACAGTGCCACCGGCCTCACACAATTCAGCTGCCAGGGCCAGCTGTGCTTGGCCCAGACTGCTCTGAATGAGGCAAGGCGGCGCGGTCCAGGTCCAAGCACCCTCCTTGCGGGAGCACACACAGCAGGAAGGCCACTAATCAGCCCACCCGGCAGGTCTGGCACACCTGCCTAATGGCACAGCAATGGTGCAGCTCACACGCCCAGGCACTGGGATCTGCCCTGGCCCCTCACAACCACAAACCCCGTGATTCAGGCAGACTCCAACTCCTCTGGTCTCACCGCATGCAAGGACCCAGCTCACTCCTCCGCCAAGACCTTCCTATGCTGCTCACCTGTTACATTTAAAACTGAGGGGGAGAGCGCAGGGCCCCCAACCTTCGTTCTTCCTCTCCACCAAAAAATGGTGACAGGTTCTGGGGGCCCCACAGCCTCGCAAGACAGTTGGAAAGGGGCATTGGGGGGCACCGCCAGATCTTTGGGCTCCACAGTGAAATATGGGACACCTGGAAGAGAAGGGGGTGCGGGTGAGCTCACCACCTCCTACCTTCCTGCTGCCCAAATCACAAGTTTGTCATTTGAAGTTCTCTTTTAAGGGCCCCACAGTCCCTTATGGGAAGCTCAACTACTAAACAAGCTTGGAGGGTGCTGGGGAGGGGTCTTTCCATCAGCTCCCCTAGGAGTATCATTTCTGCAGTCCTCATAAGGCACGCAGAGTGGACTTGCAGCCCCGCAGCCCCTGCACTCCCCGCCAGGCTGCTCTGACAGCCCTAATCAGGGTGAGGAGGAGGCCCTCGAGAGCTGGGGGAGGGTACGGGAGGGGGAGGGGTGGGAGCTTCTGCAGAGTTCTGCTGGCAGGCCCCAGCTCCCTTTCAGGGCTCTTTGTTACTTTCTTAGTCACTTTGTTTTCCAGGGCTGAACAGCTCTGAGCTCCCACAGCTGTGCAGGCTCCCTCCCTCCCCTCCCTCTGTGGTCAGACCACTGGGCAGAGCAGGGTCTGGCCCATCGCTTGAGGCTCGCTGCTCAGATGGCTGACATGGCCAGTGGACTGTAGCTGTGGGTCCTCAGTGCCCCTTGGCTCTCAGACGTCTCGACTCCAGCACACAGGGTATTCTGATGTGGGGCCGCACAGCATCCTCCGCCTCCGCTGCTGTCCTCACGAGCAGACAGCAGTGCTCAGGCCAACACACAGAGCGGCACTGCCTCTCACCTTCTACCGAGAGCCACACTGACTGGGAGATCTCGGTCTTTCCCTCGTCCTCCACCTGGCACCAGTACTGGCCCGCATCAGAGCGCTCCACTGACTTCAGGCTGTGGAAACAGGATACCACGCTTTCTTCCTAGGGTCAAGGGGGTAATTCTGCTGGGCAGGTTTGGTGGGTTCAGCCTGCCCTACGTCTGGAAGATTTCACAGGTTGCCAAATTAAAAAACCGAAGACCTCTGGGTATCCAAATGGCCCCTCGGTCCCAAGTGCTAAGGGAAAAGCCCAGCCTACCCCAGGCAGCACCCACACCTTCCCTAGTCTGGCACCTGAGAAAGCAAATCCAGTGCCGCTCGCTGATGGCGATGTACACCTGGCTCCCCGTGCGGACCATAGCCCCATCCTTCATCCAGTGTATGTCAGGCTCCTCCAGCCCCTCCTTGCTGCAATTGAGTGTCATCGACTGGCCCTGGGACAGTGTCATCTTCGAGGGGGCTCCCATGAGCTTCAAGCCTGAGGGGTGGGAAGGAGGGTGTCAGCCTCTGGCAGGTGGCCCTGATTCTGGAAGCACCTTCCTGTTCTCTTCAGGAGGTGACTTCCGTGCCAGAAGGCTCCCTGCCAATGGTAAGGAAGCAGAGGCAGGACAGCCTGGGAGGGAAGGGGACCTGAGCTAGCGGGTGGGGCATGACAAGCTCCTCTCCAAACACCCTTTCTGCCGCTGCCAGGAAGCCCTAGCTCAAAGGACCTTATTCACATAGCTCCTGTGCCCAAACACCTAAAGGCAGGCAGGCTGAACTGAAAGGGTGGGGCGCAGTCAGTTCTGGGGCAGGCACTGACCTGGGAGTGACTGCTGCACCTAACCAGTGCAACAGGCTGCCAGCCCTCTGCCCAAGGGTCAGCCAAGTCACGGTACCCCACCCTGCTAAGAAGGAAAGCTGAGGAAAGGAAGGAGGGGGTGCTCCCCCGAAGCGGAGAACATATGGATGCAAAACTACCACGTCAGATCAAACACATGGCAGCCTTCCTGGCAGCCGCCTGCTCTATTAATACCTGAATGTGTGCAGGGGTGGTGCTAGGAAGGTGGGAAGCAGAGGGAGGCTGGGGCCTTGTGCAGAGCAAGAGCCCAGCAGCACTGACACGTCAAAGTGCCACCCACTGGAACCTTACCCTACACACCTGGCCCGGCCTCCTGGGGTGTTTGTAAGCAGATGGGCAGGTAAAATATCTGCATAGCTGAAACCTGCTCGGGCTTCTTCCTGTTCTTTGCAGTGTGCCTCTAGAGAAATTCCTGGGCTCTCTGAGCACACACCCGTGTACCTGTAAACATCTGTCATCCTTTCCCCCTTCTCTCCCTGAGAGTCTGATAGGTCTCAAAGCAAGGGGCCAACCTCTGACTAATGCACCAGCCACAGTTTCCATTTGAACTCCATTCACCCTCTCAGTATCAGCCCAGGACAAGGAACAGCTTCACACCCCAAGAAGGTGTGCGGGGTGAAATCCAAAAGGTGCTGCTGGAACGCTCCCACCTCGGGCCAGTGCCTGGCGGCCAGTGAGGACCACAGGGCTGAGTCCCGAGAAGACCACAGCCTCGCAGCCTCGCGCCGGCCCAGGTCTCCAACACTAGGGCTATGAGAAAGCGCTCAGGGCACAGAGCAGTGTGCTGGGATGTGTGCTGGGCGGGCGCTCTCAAATCCGTGTCTCAGGAAGAGGGAAACCCTGGGCGTTCGTACCCGACTCCAGTTTCAGAGTGGGACCCTGCTGTGTGCGTCGGGCACAATAGGGACCCCGGACTAGGAGGGGGCGGCTCGCAACTTGGAGCACCAAGGCGGGAAACGCTGTCCCAGGCACCCCCGAACGCACGACCCACAAGCCCCCGCCTCAGCTTCCAACCCGCCAGAAGCCGGGGCGCGAAAGTTGGGGGGGGGCGGCCAGGAACCGCGGTCAGCCCCGCGCGCCCCGCGCCTCGGCCTTGCGCGTCCCGCCCGCGCCTCCCGCGCCCAGGCCGGGGTTCGGCAGCGGCCGCCAGCCCGGGCTCCGACCCCGGGCCCCCCTACCTGCGGCCGCGGACTCCGGGAGCAGCAGCGAAGCCAGGCCCGCCAGCAGCAACAGCAGCGGCGGCGGCGGCGGCGAAAGGAGCGGCGGGAGCCCCAGCCGCCCCATGCTCCGCCTCAGCGCCATCGGCGGCGTCGCCGCACCATGCCGGGCCTGGCCGGCAAGCAGGGAGGAGCAGGGAGGAGCCGCGGAGGGGCGGGCGCCGGGGGGAGGAGAGCAGGAGGCCGAGAGGGCGGCGCCGAGACCCGAGCCCGCGCCGTCAGCCCCGCGGGGTCCCCGGGGCCGCAGCCAGGCCTCCGCGCTCCTTCCACGGCCGTCGCCGCCGTCGCCGCCGCCGCTGATTCATGTTCTGCTTGGAGCCGCCGCCTCCCCGCCCCCCGTGGAGTGCGCACCCAGCCTTGCGGCCGGCCCGGCCCGCCGGCCCCCGCGCCCATCCCGGGTGGCGCACGGCCACGCCCCCTTCCCCCAATTCTAGGAGCCTGCCCGAGCCCCCCCCCCGGTCTTAACTTTGGTCCGAATTCTGAGTCCTCTCGGAAAGTGACCCCCAACTGGACACTCCCAGACGTCGGGCCCCCAAAAGTGCAGGTCGAAATTGCTAGGACCCCAAAGGACCAGCCAGCACTCCTGTACGTCTCTTTACGCCTTTCACCCACAGTCTTAGCGTTCCTGCTCTTTCTCACCTTTTACCTCCAAGTACTCCTCTGCCTGAAAAAGACCATCTCCCCTGGCTCACCTTCTCAGGGTGCTTTTAACTAGAACCGTGGGCCCCATGTGTTTCCCAAGATGTTTGGAAATTGTCAGGTGTTCTCTGATATGCACCCTCTCTGCTGCCCAAGGCCCTGGAGCCCAAGTGTGTGGGGGCAGTTAGTCTTTCTGCTCCCTTCCTGTCCTTACCCGACTTCCCAGGGCACGGCTCCAGCTGTGTCCTCCTGTTGCTGCACACAATAGGTGCTCCCTCAGCAAACAGGCAGATGCCTCTTAACGAAGGAATTGCTTCAGAGCCTGCCTCACACAGCCAGCACTCCCAGTACTCATGGGTGCTCTTGCCCTTAAACATCCTTCCGACAGATGCGTATCCAGCTACTAACCAGACACTCCAGGTTTCTCCCTTGCCTGTCCTGGCCTCTGCCTGCCCTCGAGAGCCTACCCCAAAAAACCTTTCCCTTCCCAAAGGTCCTAGGTGGGGAGGAGGGGCTTGTTCCTCAGTTCCTGCCACTGGCCCCTCGCAGTAACCTCGATGGACCTTTCCAGGGATTCTCCCCAGCAGCCCTGGCCTGCCTCCTGCGCCTGGTTCAGCCAGCGCTTGTTTATTAATATCCTGAGAATGAGAACCAGCAGCTGCGCCTGTGGCGGGCCTCCGACCCAGCTGGGGGCGCCCCCAGGCGGCAACACAGAGAGCGATTCAGGAAGGTCGGGTGGTGGGGCCTGCTCTCACTTAACCTGGAGTCCTTGCCAGTTTTCTTTTATTTTTTTTGTACCAGGGATTGAACTAGTCACCTTGCGCTTGCAAGGCAGATGCTGGAACCACTGAGCTAAATGCCAGACCCCTTTGTCAGTTTTCTAAGGGGTCACCTCCGGGTCCCTTCCCTTAAGAAAAGACTTCAGAATCCACAGCTTCTGAGTTTAGGCTGACAGACAGCAGTTCCGGTGAAGCCAGAATGGCCCAGTGCTGCTGCCTAGCTCTGGGCACTTGTCTCTTCTAGACTCCGCTATCACCTCTTTTCTCTGAGGAAACTTCACATTTCCAGTAAAGGGAAGCCTCCTCCTCTTGATTCCAGCTGGACAGCTAGGCAATGGGGCAGAAGGAGGCCGAGGCAGAAAGACTGCAAGTTCGAGTCCTACCTAGAAAATTCAACAAGGCCCTATTTCAAAATAAACAAAGGGCTGGGGATGTAGCTCAGTGATAGAGTGCCATTAGATAAAAAAGACTTCTCCTGGAGGCTGTTGAGCTCAGCCCAACCTTAGCCCTCTGCTTCCTTTTTCCCTTCCTTCTTTCCCCATTTCCTGAGCTGAGGGAATCCTAGCCCACAGGCCATCTTTGCCATCAGGCATTCTTCAGTAACTCCTCAGGCATTCTTCACTAGCAGTTCTCTCTCTCTCTCTCTCTCTCTTTCTTTTTTTATTTTTTTATTTTTGAGACAAGGCCTCACTTTGTAGTTCAGGCTGGCCCTGAGCTCACTATTGTAGCCCGGGTGAGTCTCAAACTCAGCAATCATCCTGCTTCTGCCTCCCTAGCACGGGGACTACAGGTGTGAGCCACCATGCCCGACACTGTTGTATGTGGTTACTGGGGATGGAACTTGGGACCTTGCACTTGCAAGGCAGGCTCTGGAACCACTGAGCTAAATCCACAGCCTACTAACATATTTTCTTTTTTTTTTTTAGGTTTTTTGAGACAGGGTCTCGCTTTGTGGTTTAGGCTGGCCCTGAGCTCAGCCTCCAACTCACATCACAATCCTCCTGCCTCTGCCTCCCAAGTGCTGGGATTACAGGCGTGAGCCACCACGCCCGGCACTGTGGTATGTGGTACTGGTTGCTGCTGGGTGTGGGTCTCCACACCCAGTATTGTTATGTGGTTACCGGGG
>PVIR01029786.1:0-20806 GCA_004026965.1 Petromus typicus
CCCGGCCCAAAGCTAAGGTGTTTTGAATAAGAGTATAAACTGGGTCCCATACAATGACAAGAAAAATTTCTGCTTCAAAGAATTTTTATGTTTAGATTTAGTACTATTTCATTTATTATCAGTAAATTCTTCCCTTTTCAAGTTTATTATGATAATGTTTTTTTCTTTTTTTCCTTTACCATAATTTCATTTCCCTACATTTACCCTGGAAAAGTCTTACACCTTTGATAGGTGATAATCTGCCAGGAGTTACGAGAGAGAACAAGATATCTATTATTTTAGATTATTGGATATTTTGAAGGAACTTGTTTTTTTAGAGCCACTAGAGATTGAACCTAGGACTTCACACATGCAGAGCAGATTATTACTGAGCTATATCCCCAGCCCAGAGAATTTTAATTTTGTGGTGGATAATACAGAGTGGAAGACAAAAATCCAGTGTATCTTTTAAATATAAGATAGACTTTTAAAAATTGCATAATGGAGTTGAATTGCACCAAATTATTTCTTCAGCTTCCACAGGATGATCAGGTTTTTTCTGCCTTTTATTTTCTCTAGGAATACTAGATGGAAACTTGAAAAGCACTGTTTACTTGATAAGAGCTGAGGGATTCCTAGCAGTAAAGTCAATAAAACTCATGGCCCACCATCTAGAAAGGTAAGCAATGTTAAGCTTTTGTATAAAAGTGTTCTTATTTTAGTTTAATTTCTCAAACATTATAGATTTGTGCAGATGTTTCCATGCATTAGTCTTCACATTACTAGTGACCTACTATATTAGTGGAATTTAATTAAAAAAAATTTTTTTTTTCTTTCAGAAATATTTTTGGAAAAAAGTTTACCAAATGTACAATTGTGCAAACTATTTAATATGTTAAATTTATTTGGATTGAATTATATCAACTTTATTACCATTTACCATTAATTATTACCAAGTAAATTTATTACCATTATGGTTTCATGATGATCAGAAATACTAATTTGAAGTTATATAGTCTCTTCAAACACCTACCTACATGCCAGCCACAACATGGTAATGTTAGAGACATGAGGTACAATAGTTTCTGGTCTCAAGCCAAGTATTTTTTGTTTTGTTTTTTGTGGTACTGGGGATCAAACTCAGGCCTTTGTGCTTGCAAGACAGACATGGTACCACTTGAGCCAAATCCCTGACTCAAGCCATTTATAGTTTTGAGATATAACTTCAAAATATGGAAAGAAAATACTAGTTTAAAAAAATTAGTCTGGCATGTAGAATCTTTGGAAACCTCATCATCCAGTAATAAACTTTGTCAGATATATCAGGACACAGAAATAAATTGGTGTATGCTTTTGTCCTTGAACCTGGAGGTTTAAATCCAGAGAAACTGTGTAAAGATAGTTAATCTTATTTTGACAAAGTTGGTTTTAAAAATAACTGAAATGTACGTGTATTTAAATTTTTTAATTGAAGCAAATATATGGAAGCATGAATGGCAGTGCTGAATAGATTTTTCTTATACACTGATACCAGCTATCTTAATAATTTTCCTTCTTGCTGAGACAAAATATCCACAAACAATGTTAAAGGAAGAAGATCTATTATAGCTCATAGTTTGTAGAAGTTTCAGCTCACAGTTGGCTAGTTCCAAGGCAGGGTGGCATAGCAAAAGAAAAGCAGTTCATGGCAGGCAGAAGGCAGCAAGCAGTAAGCTTTAAGTGACATGCAGTGGCCCTCTTTATGTCCCTTATATTTTATCCAGGCTATCCACCCATACCCAGGGTGGAGCACCCTTAGTCCTATCTAGAACTTCACCAAGCCAAAGGACTAGTAGTCCCACACCCTTGATCCCAACATCTCATACTGTAGATTCAGCCACTTCAGGAAAGCCTACCTATGACTACATGAGGCTCTGAGGAGACAGATATAAGCCCTAAGACCAGCATTAAATAATTTTGAGCTACTTGGCTTCTTTGAATATTCAAGTTTATAATCTGGTAACAAGTATTTTCTGTACAATACTGTAAATTCCATGAAGGGAAGGAACTGTGTCTGAGTCTTTGTAACTGGAGCCAAACATAGTTCCTACTCCATGGAGTAGGCCCGGTTCGATCTCCTGTAACCACATACAACAATGTTGGGTATAGAGATTCACACCTACCAGCAATCAGTACCACATACCACAATGCCAGGCATGGTGGCTCATGGGAGCAACTGGGAGGCAAAGACAGGATTGCTGTGAGTTTGAGGTTGAGCTCAGGGCCAGCACGAACTACAAAGTGAGACCTTGTCTCAAAAAAAAGGAAAAAGAAAATCAGAAACTAATCCACTTAGAGAAATGTTTAATCTCAGAAATAAATAGAAAGCAATCACTGTAGATACATTGCAATAAAGTGTTTTAGGTCTTGAAATATTTAAAATATCTGTGGATTAAAAGAATATTAGATAGACGAAAATGGTAGACTAGGGAGCCTGAGGCAGAAGGAACACTGTGAGTTCGAGGCCAGCCCAGGCTGTATAGCATGAGTTCAAGGCGAATTTGGACTAATGTTGAGAACCTGTCCTAATTAAGGACACCTAATTAAGGAAACCTAATTAAATTAATGGATGAATGACACAGAAAGACTAAAATCAGATTATTTTGCTATGTTCTTTTCTTTTTTTTTTGAGACAGGGTCTTGCTTTGTGGTTCAGGCTGGCTCTGAGCTCAGCCTCAAACTCACATCACAGCAATCCTCCTGCCTCTGCCTCCCGAGTGCTGGGATTACAGGCGTGAGCCACCACGCCTGGCACTGTGATATGTGGTACTGGTTGCTGCTGGGTGTGAGTCTCCACGCCCAGTATGGTATGTGGTTACCAGGGAATTGAACCCAGGCCCTTGCTCTTGCAAGACAGGTGCTGGAACCACTGAGCTAACTCCCCGGCCCTCCTATGTTCTTTTCTAAAAAAAGAACTTGGTCCAGAGTGACAGAACTTTTTCTTTTCTAATACTGGGATTGAACTCAGGACCTTGAGCTTGTGAGGTAGGCATAGGGCCACTGAACTAAATCCATGGCCCAACAGAGCTATTCTTAAAAATGTACAAAGCCTATCTTGGACAATACTGCCATATACTACACCATGGATAAAAACCAAAAAAAATTGTGCTATGTGTAAGGCAGTTTAAAAAAAGTATAATATAGTAAAATTTAATTTAAACAAAATTTTAGAAAGTGCAAATTAATTGACGGTAATAGAAAGCAGATCAGGTGTGAGGAGAATGGAAGGGAAGATCACAGAAAGGAGGACAGGGGACTCTGAGGGTAATGAATACATTATCTTGATTGAGGTGAGAGTTGCCATGGTAGTACATACATATCAAAACGTATCAAGTTGTATGTATTATGTGTAATTTATCACAGACTAACTATATCTCAGAAAACTATCTAAGAAGTCTGTCTTAATTTCTTTTTACAGTTTGTGAAATAATCTGCTGCAGTTGCATGAAGTGAGAGACAAATAAATGGCTAATTACCATTTATAAATAGTATCTGTTAACTGAGTGAAACTCACTTTCATACCATCATGAGATTCTCTTCTCACCTTATAGCAACTCTGCACTAGTGCAGATTATAAAAGCTGAGGCTTGAAATGGCAATTTACTTTCTGTTTCTTCCTATGCAGGGGATTATTATGGTGCCCCTGATAATTTCTCCAAAATTAAATTTAACACAAAGCTTTTTTCGACACTTTAAAATTTCATCTGGTTACGTGGTTCTTGTTGAACCAATGATACTATAAAAACATACTTTTTGGATATGAGTCCATAAAAGTCTTAATAATGTATGCTATACATATAATTTTCAAAAAATGTTTTTCCTCCTTAGAAACTTTCACAAATTTCAAATGAGTTAAAAAGTAATAACAGTTGGTCCAAAGATTATCATAAAGAGGTGAGAGAAAAAAATTTGGAGACGAGTAAAACTCTGAAAGTTCTAAAGAATAATAGACATTACTTTTTTTTATTTAGGCCTGAAAGGCATCCTATGCGTTGACATCATGTTCAATTTTTTGTTTTAGAAAGAGTACAAAAGTGAAGCTTTCTTTTTCCAGTATTCAAAACATTTCCACATATAAATATGCATATGTTCCTATTTTCTCTGCTTACTGCTACATTTTATTTTAGAACCTCAAATTTATTAAAATTATACTTGAATTTTGTTTGTGACAATGTAGCCAAATGAAGTATAGTAAATGAAAGCTGAAGTTTTGAGTTTTGAAGGAGATAACTTCTGTTATGATAATATAAACTAAAATACCTCTACCGAACTAAAACACTGTAAGTATTTTAATTTGCTCCCAGAATAACATAAAACCGAGGGAAAGAAGAGTCACCTAGAATAAAACTATTCAGTGTACATATTTGGGACAAGTCTTTTATACAAATTGCTATGTCAAAGGGAAGGCATGTTTAAAGACATTTTATTTACATTGCTAAACTGCCCCCCACAGGAGTACTAATTTCTACTTTACCAGTACAGAAAGACTTCATTTTTCAACACTTACACAACAGTGGATATTATTGAAAAATTCTGTGAGATTATTAAAAAAAAAAACAACAAAAAAACTCTCTTAAAGTTGCATATTTTTTAGGGCTGGGTGTGGTAGGTAGTCCATGGCTATAATCCCAGAGTTTGGGAGGCTGAGGCAAGAGGATCGCCATGTGAGCAAGGCCAGCCTTATCTGTATAATAAGATCCTGTCTCAAAAAACAAACAAACCAAGTTATATATCTTGACACACCAATTAAGGCTGAACTTTTATATATTGTTCTTTGTAAAGTGTCTTCTTTTTCCATTAAAAAACGTTAGACCAAAAATACTCTTAACCAGGCATGGTGGCACACTGTAATCCTACTGAAAGACTGCTGTGAGTTTAAGGCCAGCCTGGGCTACACAGAGAGACTCTTGTCTCAAAACAAACTTTCTCTACAATATAGACCCTAGGCTCTTCCTTTTTTGTGGTGCTGTCTTAAAACAAAAAACAAACAACAAACTTCTCTTCTTCAATATAGACCCTAGGCTTTTCCTTTTTTGTGATGCTGTCTTACAAAAAAACCCAAAAAACAAAAGACTTCTCTCTAGAGCTTCAATATAAACCCTAGATGCTTCCTTTTTTTGTGGTGTCACGGACTGAATGCATAACACTGTGCAATGCTTAGGCAAATGCTCTACCCCTGAGCTATACTCCCAGTCCACAGGTTTTTTTCAAATGACATAGACACCTGACTATTACCTCATTGTGTTCCTGATCCAGTCCTAACTATTCACCCTACGAATAAGGTAACTGAGGTCTAAAAGTGGGAAGTGACTTATTCAAGGTCAAAAATGAGCTAAGAACATGATCCTGTTATGCTGTTACACTGCTATTGTGCCTTGCCTATCAACTCTACAAAACTTTATGTAAACCACTTTAAAAAATAGTTATAGAAAGACTCTTAGAACTTAAAATATCATGAAGATCCATTATCAAATGGAATCACATATAAACAAAATGGTAAATAAGTAAAGAACTGTAAAGCCAAAACAAAAAAACTTCAAGGAAAGATGAATAGAAGTGGGAGAAATTAACTGGCAAAACATTCTTACAAATTAAAATTCATAACAGCCAAGCCTCCAGAAAACAAGTGTAGGAGTATCTATATGGGAGACAGCTCTGCTAGACTATTGAGACCCATCCAGTACAGAATGTCTGAGCCAGGATGGGGTGAGACAATGGTCCATATTGGAAGAGAAGGAATTGGGAGAGGGGTGTTTGAAGAAAAGAGGTCACATCTGCATTCGATGAGGCATCCTGAGCTGACTGAGAAAAGGTCTGTGTGCAGGGAGACCTTTCACCTCCCCATTATATGGTGTTAGGGCCCAAGAAGTAAGACATTTATTTGATGTGGAAAGAGAGCTTAGTAGAAACATACATGCATGCATTACATACAAGCATGAAGGCTGATAAAATAAATATTTCAAAGATGTGCTGGATCAAAGTGAATTTACAGTACAGGTGAAGGGAATTAGAAATACAAGAGAAGTCAGTTATTAGATGAGATCTGGAGATAACGGCCTGAACTCATCACCTTAAGTGATTCCACATAAAACCACTATAAGTCAGAGAAATCAAAGCCATATTCCCCTGATAGAACATAATATTCCAAATTGAGGTAAACTGTAAAACATCTGGTCTATAATCTTCAGTGTCCAAGTTGTAAAAAATCAAGCCAAAAGTGAGAAACTGCCCAAAGGAAAAAGAGGTAAAATAATACAAATAACTGCATTATGAGATACTAGGTCAGTCCTGCTATGATGTATACTACTGGAATAACTGGCAAATTCAAATGTGGCCTAATTATTAGAGGGTAGAAATATATGAATGTTATTTTTCTGATTTTGATGGCTAACCTATGGTAATGCAGGAGAATATTTTGTAGACAGAGCTTATTTTTGGAGTTTAGGTTTTATATAGTTATATGCACTGTAATACTTCACTGTATAAGCATTGTATAATTAGCATTATGTAGCTTTTAGTAGTCATTATGAAAAAATGGTATAAAACATTGATTCTTTAACAGTTCTCTGAATTCTGGGTTATAATTTTCACATTGAGATACATGAAAGAACTGAAGAACTACATTCTATATTGCAAGATTAATACTAAGTAGAATAAGGGGGTGATGCTAGACAATTATTTATTCTATTAGTTATCCCATAAGATATGTGATATGGGTTACATCTGTCAAGAAAAACAGAAGATCCTTTTGGCCATAGAACCAATATTCTCATGCCATTTTGAATTCTATCACCCAAATACTTTAACTGACAAAAATTTTGGTTTTATTCTATTTCTGTCCAAATATATTAAGAAGGAAAACAGTTCACCTCATAGAAAATAGTGCTGGCAAATGAATTTATAAAAATGCAAATGGGTGACTGTGAATTTGATCTAGTTAACTGGTTATAGAACTATAAATTTTATAAACTTACCTTTTAATCAGACTTTAAACTCAAACTAAATTTCTAATATCTGGATAATATTAAATGTTAAACACAATATAAACCATTCTCAAACATTACCAATACAGATTATATGTGAAATTTATTTGATAAACATTTGACTCCTGATTTGCATCAGATACCATGTTAATAATAAGATTCAGATTCTTCCCTAAAAAACAGAGACAACAAACAAATGTAGACAAGTGAAAAAAAAAATCAGTTTTATATACAACATACACATAATAAAATACAGACTGTGGCACCATGGGAAAATAATTATGGTGCAGTTTTTCATCTCTCTTCAGCATCCATATTCCTCTCTTCTGAGAGCCTGATCTCCCTACATGTTGTGGTCACTACAGGGCAAGCCTATGTACTCACAACTCAGACAAACTTGCCTCAGGCAAACCAGGGAGAAATCTGACCAAGTTAAACAAATCAGACTACATTTTCAGGAAATCTGTAAAAACTTAAAAACTAGAGGAAAAATCAGTTCAATAGGCAGGCACCAGAAATCCAAATCAGACTAAGGATTGATAGACTTTTGGGGTCATGTTCACCCTGATAAAGAATTAATGAAAATCAGAATGGAGGGGCACAGAAAAAAAATGAAAAACCACACAGCCAAGAACAAGGAAAGTAATTTCTGTAATGGGGTCTCAGAAACTTTAATATAAACCTCTTCTTCCCGCCAAGAGGTAAAAGAAAGAGGTAATGCCTGAGTTCAATCTTCTCCAAGGAAAAACACTAGCAAGTCAGTGATGTTGTTTTACACAGATGATGTAGCATGTTGAAGTCTACAGCAGAGTAGTACCCTTGCTTGAGGCACATGTTATAAAGTTAAGAGAAGGAGAGGTAAAGCGAGAGAAGGAATTAAATGTTGAAGGGCTTTTAGTACCATAGAAAGGAGTCTGTGTTCTGCTCTCTATCCTCAACCCTACCACCCTCCCCTCCCCTCTTTCAAAACCAAGGCTATAAATAAGCTATGACCTTACTTCATTTGTTGAACTATGAAAGTTTCTCACATTTTTAAAAATAGTTATCGGGTTGGGGACTGGGCAAAGAATATGCAGTAGAGATCAGTATTCCCACAAAGCCCTGAATATTATCATACCTCTTTAAAGAAAATTTGCCTAGCCCTGCTACAAGAAATTTAAGAATTTTAATTTGCTAAGATTACTACACAAGTGAGCATGGATAAGAGAGTAAAACTATGTCTAAGAAAACTAGCACAAGATACTACCCAGTTCAAGGGATGATGGTCTGAACTCAAGTAGTGCTGGTTAATTATGAGGACCAGTTATGAAGAAAAATGCTCTTAAGATACAGCCTCAAATCCAGACCCCGGCATAGAATGACCACTGTTTCCTACTCTATTCTCATGGTTTCTTTGACTCTAGTTGTACAGGCTTTTAATTGACTCTTTCTCTCAATCAGGAATGCTCTCACCTCCTACTCCTCATTCCCTTTCTCAGTTAACACCATTCACTTCTGATATTCCTTCATCCACCACTCTCCTACTCTGAAATCCAGCTTTGAGGCTGCATGTGTTGGCACACACCTGTAATCTTAGCACTTAGGAAGCTGAGGCAGGAAGATTGTCATGAGTTCAAGTTCTGCCTAGACTACATAGTGAGAGGCCAGCCTTAACTACATAGCAAGACTGTCTCAATGATAAAATAAATCCAGGGCCGGGGATTTAGCTCCATAGTTCCAGCTCCTGCCTTGCAAGCACAAGGTCCAGGTGACTACATACAACAATGCCCGGTGTGGTTCTCAATATTAGTCCAAATTGGCTTTGAACTCATCCTATACGGCCTAGGCTGGCCTCGAACTCACAGTGTTCCTTCTGCCTCAGGCTCCCTAGTCTACCATTTTCATCTACCTAATATTCTTTTAACCCACAGGTATTTTAAATATTTCAGGACCTAAAACACTTTATTGCAATGTATCTACAGTGATTGCTTTCTATTTATTTCTGAAATTAAACATTTCTCTAAGTAGATTAGTTTCTGATTTTCTTTTTCCTTTTTTTTGAGACAAGGTCTCACTTTGTAGTTCATCCTGGCCCTGAACTCCGCCTCAAACTCACAGCAATCCTGCCTTTGCCTCCTAGTTGCTCCCATGAGCCACCATGCCTGGCATTGTGGAATGTGATACTGATTGCTGGTGGGTGTGAGTCTCCATACCCAACATTGTTGTATGTGGTTACAGGGGATCAAACAGGGCCCTTGCATTTGCAAGGCAGGTGCTGGAACCACTGAGCTAAATCCCCGGTCCAGTTTCTTATTTTTTCAGAAGAAAGATTATATTGTTTAATTTTTAACAGTTACACTGTAAAGTACTTCAATTTTAGCTTACATTTTTAGGCCTTGAACTCACTACGTAGGCTTCACGATGATCTTCCTGCCCCAGTCTGACCAATGCTGGGCTTACAGGCCTGTGCCACCACATCTGACTTCAATCACTATTTTGAAAATCCCATGAAAGCAGATTTCTACAATTATCATAGCATAGTGCCAAGAACCAGTTGTACACTGAAATATTTTTGAGAAAGAAGAACTTTGATGGTATTAGATTACGAGGACAAAAAAGTAAAGAAGTCTTAGAATAATTAAGAGAGGGATGAGAAAAGTCGAAGAAGCTGGCTTGTTTTAAATTTTGGTTAGAACTCTCCTACATACTCTTACATTAAAGATGTAACAGTTAACCTATCACAGTGATAGGTTAACAGTTTCTACCTACAGTCATGCCTTTCCTCAGTAGTTTACAGTGTGACAAAGCCTGTTTTGCAGGCTTCTGTTATGAGCGTTTTTCCAACTTTGCTATGAAAAGAGGATATTAGATTTCTATTAGATTAACAAAGAGGTAACATTTAGGCCTTCCAGAGAAATTGTCATCATTTGGCTAAGGAGTTGAACTGTTCTATTTATAGCTACCTCAAGTAGGTGTTAGAAGATGGTAATAAGACAATGGTAATTTGTATTGATCAGCCAGGAAATAGACAATGGGTATAAGGAACTTTTATAAGGAAGGGATACAGTTGTAGTGGTAGTAATGTGTAAAGGATTAGAGAGAGGGTACAAGAGTAACTCTTCAGAATGTTTTCTGAAGCTGTAGCTTGGCTTTTCCTCTATCTCTGTACTCTTGTGGGTTATTTTGAGTGTTCTGTCTTGTTTTTTTGAGACAGGATTTCATTGCATTGCCTAGCCTTCTGCCCTTGAACACCTGACTGCAGTCGCATGATGCCATGCCTACCTTGTACTGTCATAGTATTTAACTTCTCTGTAGATTTACTATATTAGTTGGAGTTCTTTCTTTTTCTTCAGCTAGACTGAAAGTTTCTTGAGCATAGGCTAACAACTGTTACTGATTTTTATTTTTGTATCTGCAAAATTACTAACTTTACTGAGGCGGTCAGTGATTTCAGTTGTTAATCTAAAAGTAGTTTCTTACCTTCACTGAGCTCATATTCTACTGGTAATGACAGAACATAATTATTATTATGTTTCTTTTGTATTATTATTGTGTTCTTTTCCCTCTCCTGAAAGGCAACACTGAATCTGAATGAAGAACAGAACCCTATCAGATACTAAGTTTTGCTTGGGGCAAGGGAAGAAACTTTCTTCTTCCTATATCCTATATCAAGTTTCTGTAGGAGTCATTACAGAAGTTATATGTTTAAGAGCAGGAATTATCCCATTTTTCTGAGCAAGACACATTTTTAAGAAAAACTATTAAATGTAATTTTCTTGTATGTATCATTGGCTTACTTAGAATGTAGTTTATACTCTAGATGGAATTTTAATAATATAAGATAAACTATTGGCAAAGTTTAAAAATGAGTCCCTGACATTGATAGTTTCATTATACTGTACTTACCATTAAGCGACTATCAAGTAAGTTGGAAAGGTGGAAAAGGGAGATCTATCTGTCTATATATAGATATATCTGTATAGATATATCTGTACTCTTGTGGGTTATTTTGATATATAAGTATATCTATCGAGGCTAGGGATTTAGCTCAGTGGGTCTGGCGCCTGTCTTACAAGCGTAAGGGCCCAAGTTCGATTCCCCAGGAAACCACATACAATACTGGGCATGGAGACTCACGCCCAGCAGCAATCAGTACCACATACCACAGTGCCAAGCATGGTGGCTCATGCCTGTAATCCCAGCATTTGGGAGGCAGATGCAGGAGGATTGCTGTGATGTGAGTTTAAGGCTGAGCTCAGGGCTAGCCTGAAATACAAAGTGAGACCCGGTCTCAAAAAAAAATTTTTTTTGTATATATATCTATAGATACACAGATCTATTTATATATGGATATATATCTATATACATATTTATATATAGATATATACATATTTATATATATAGATATATATATATTCATATATACAGATATATATAGATATGTAGGTTAATTACATTCTAGAACAAATAAATTCAAACAAATGAGACTAAGAATCTGACTGCCATTGAGTATATCTTTAAAAATTAAAAACTTCCTTGGGCCAGGGATTTAGCTCAGTGGTTCCGGCGCCTGTCTTGCAAGCGCAAGGACCTGGGTTCGATCCCCGGTAACCACATACCATACTGGGCGTGGAGACTCACACGCAGCAGCAACTAGCACCACATACCACAGTGCCGGGCGTGGTGGCTCACGCCTGTAATCCCAGCACTCGGGAGGCAGAGGCAGGAGGATTGCTGTGATGTGAGTTCGAGGCTGAGCTCAGAGCCAGCCTGAACTACAAAGCGAGACCCTGTCTCAAAAAAACTAAAAAAAAAAAAAAATTAAAAACTTCCTTAATACAAATTTTGAAATGGTAGATCTTGTTTTTCTTGTCAGACGTCAAAAGTAAGCATTTTAATTTTTGCTCACTGCCATTCAACCACAGCCATACGAGCTGAATATTTCCTCTTTTAACTTTTTTGGTGGAGTTGGATATATTAACATTTATGGTTAGAGCATTTAGATACATGACTGTTTATATTTCCAAAGCAGTACTTTATTATACATATTCTTAGCATTAATTGGAGTTTTGAAAAGTGTAGTATTATAGGAAGTAATTGAGTGTTTTTGTTTCCACCTGTGTTTTAAAACTATTTTTAACAGATTGTAACGACTTTGTTTTACAGTATTCTGGCCATGCAAAAGAGGACATGATAAGTTGCTCAACTTATGAAATTCAAGTTACATGTGAAAACTGCCAGGTATATGCATAATATTGAGTATATTTGATTATTTTCATATTTTAGGTTATAAAAATTTTTGTGGACTATTTCTATTAGACTTCTGTTAGATGTGTATTTACCTTCTTTTTTGTAAATAAGAACCACTAATTAATGTTGTTTAACTGAATATTCCTGTTGTATTTTTAAGTTATCAAGTTATAAACATCAAAACATACTTAATTATGACCAACATAAAAACATGTTTTAAGATTATTATTTCTCCTATAGAGTTCCAAATAAAATGAGATGCTCTACAAAAAGTGTTCAATTATCAGTGGCCAACAAGCCATATTCTGGGTGCTTCTCAAGACATTTTACTTTACCATATTAAAGATTCTGAGAAATCCTATTAAAAAAAAAAATGGTATATGTGGGCCGGAGATTTAGCTTAGTGGTTCTGGTGCCTGCCTTACAAGGGCAAGGTCCTAGGTTGATCCCTGGTAATCACATACAACAATGCTGGGCATGGAGACACACCCATCAGCAATCAGAACCACATACCACAGTTCTGGGCATGGTAACTCATGCCTGTAATCCCAGGACTTGGGAGGCAGAGTTAGGAGTATTGCTTTGAGTTCAAGACGGAGCTCAAGGCCAGCCCTAACTAAAAGAGCAAGACTCTGTCTCAAAAAAAAAGGTACATGTGAGGATTTCCCAAATTTATTTATAATTTACTTATACATATAAGTATATATATATAATATATATTATATATATAATTTATATATAATATATAAATTACTTCTCTAGTTAAATGTTATAGAATCGTTCGAGTTAAATATCAGATACTTATATAATTTCTAGAAATAAAAGCAAAGGCAAGAACTACAAGTTTATGGAAGGAATTATTATTATAGGTTTATGGAAGAAATAATTGAGAACCTTAAGATGAAATTAAAAAGCAAGAAAGTAATATTAATTTAAAAATGTCTTTTTTGTAGTTGTTCTGTTTGAATGAAGATCCAAAAATGTCTACTATACTTTGGTGAATGTATTTTAAATCTGTTTTAATCTGAAACAGTTTCTCCATTCTTGTACTCTTCTTTTGACATTTATTTGTTGAAAAGACTGAGTAATTTATCCTGTAGATTTTCCCATGTATTAGATTTTACTGACTGCTTGGATGCAGAAGAATTTAGGACTGAAAATAAGAATTTTGCTGAATCATCTCCGTAACTATACAGTATGAACCTCGAAAGACTAATTTATTTCCTGATTTAATTTTTGGATGAATGAAATTTGTTCATTTCGTGATAATCTGTTTAGATTATTGAACAGAAAAAAGCCTGAGGACAGTCTTCCGATTTACTTTCTTTAGCGTAAAATGTGCATGTTACATGTTTCTATCTACTCTCCTAAGGAAGTATTAACAGCTACAGTGTGAGAAAGTGTTTTGTTATACATTCACATGGGAAAGTTAGTAAGTTTGATGAGAATCAAATCTTGAGGTTTATATTTTATTTTATTATTATTATTTTATTTATTTTTTTAGGTTTTTTTGAGACAGGGTTTCACTATGTAGTTCAGGCTGACCCTGAGCTCAGCCTCAAACTCACTTCACAGCAATCCTCCTGCCTCTGCCTCCCGAGTGCTGGGATTACAGACATTAGCCACCATGCCTGGCACTGTGGTATGTGGTGCTGATTGCTGCTAGGCGTGAGTCTCCACACCCAGTATGGTTTGTGGTTACCAGGGAATCGAACCTGGGTCCTTGCTCTTGCAAGACAGGCGCCGGAACCACTGAGCTAAATCCCCAGCCACTAAATTTTTTTTTTTTTTTTTAAGTTTTTTTGAGACAGGGTCTCGCATTGTGGTTCAGGCAGACCCTGAGCTCAGCCTCAAACTCATATCACAGCAATACTCCTGCCTCTACCTCCTGAGTGCTGGGATTACAGGTGTCAGCCACCACGCCCGGCACTGTGGTATGTGGTACTGGTTGCTGCTGGGGTGAGTCTCCACGCCCAGTATTGTTATGTGGTTACCAGGGATGAACCCCGGTCCTTGCACTTGCAAGACTGGCGCCAGTTGAGGTTTATATTTTTAATTGCACTTTTATTTTAAAATTTATAGCTTAAAAGTAATAAAGCAATTTTTAGAATTAAAAATGTTTAGAAAATAAAATATATGTGATAAAGTGTTTTATCATTTCTTCATTGCTTATTCTAGGCAATACAAGGACCTGTGGAATATGAGTGATGACAAACCCTTTCTATGCACTGCCCCTGGATGTGGCCAGGTAATACATCATTTCTTTAATATTTTGTATATTCTTATTTATTAAAATATTGGTGACAAGAGTATGCTGTCATTAAATGAGTTTTTAAATATTTTATAACATTTTAAAGGTAGAATGAAAACATCTCAGAAAACTTCTGAAAAGCAGTTGTTTCAATAGCACATTTGAATTTTCGAAAATAGAGTTTAATGAGAATAAGGTGGTATTTTGTAATGGAAAGATGAAACCTCGGGCAAAAATCCAAGATTTGAAAGTATATTAATCAACCATTGTTGGTTGAAAATCATTATTAAAATGTCCAATTAAAAATCAAGCATAATGTCTTATATAAAAATTATTTTGCTTTTTGAAGTCTTATGAAACTGATATTTATCTCTTATAGTATCACTAATGTATTAATGTTACTAAGTCTAACATACCTAATTTTGAGCATGTGTGGAAACAGTTCTGGAAACTAGAATTTCACCTTTATAGTAGACCATTAAATTGTTAATCTGTTATAATTATCTTAAAATAATGCTAATTATTAAGTGAGAAAATAAATGTAATGTATAGTGAAATTGAAAGTACTAAAATACATAGACTGTAACTCTTAGCATTAAAGTATTTTATTGGTTCTCATTTAATTTCTGTAAATAGAGCTATAATAAGCTATACTTACAGTGTATATGATTTGATGTTTATACTATATAATATCTGCACACATGAAAGAGTCATGATAATCAAGATATTATGAATATAGTCATTTCTCTTGAAAGATTCCTCTTGGCCATTTACAGCTGCTCTTATCTCATCAACTCTGTCGCTACAGATTTGTTTACATTTTCCAGATTTTTATATAAACAGAATTGTACATTATATAAATTTGTCTGACTTCTCACCCCATAATTTATGATTTATCAATTGTCTTTCTCTTGTTTTCTGTTGCTCTAAGTAAATACCACAAGTAGTTATAAAGAAAAGAGATTTATTTAGCCCATGGTCCTGGATTCTGGGAAGACCAAGGTTAAGGTGCCAGATCTAGAGAGGGCCTTCTGCTATCAGGGACTGTACAGAACGACTAACCATTGCTGGGGCTCACAGAGCAAGACAAAGGAAGTTTGCTTACATGAGTCTTCCTCTTCTTGTAAAGCCACCAACTGTATCACAGGGATCCTAGCTTCATGACTCCATCTAACCCTACACCTCTCTATAGCCCAGCCTCTAAATACCCATTGACATACAACTGTTAGGGTTGTTTCTGACTCATGAATTCCTAAACTAAACCATAGTATACATGTTACATAGTCAGTAGGTCATTTCTTTGCATTATTACATAATTTTTACATTCACCTTTTAATAGACATTTTCCTTATTTTCAGTTTTTAGTTAGCTCAGAACTTATGTGAATATTTGTGTATAAGTATTTGTTTTAATTATCACAGCCGGTATGAATGTTTGTATACAAATATTTCATTTCTCTTAGATTATACCCAGAAATGTAATGATAGAATCCTGTAGTAGCAATTTGTTTAACTTTTTAGGAAATTACAAAATTGCTTTCCAAAGTAGATGTGCCACGTTATGTTCCCATCAACAATTCATAAGAAGTTTATGCCATGTCTTTGTCAATGCCTGATATTGTCAGCCTTTTAAATTTTACTCAGCTTGTGTGTGTAGTGTAGGATCTCATTTTAGTTTAAATTGAATTTCTTGGATGACTAATGAAAAGGTGAGCACTTTTTCAAAATGCATTTATTAGCCATTGTATACCTTATTTTTTAAAATCAATTATCTTTTCAAATCTTTTGCTTAGTTTTAAAATTTAACTCAGTATTAAATCTGAGAAGTGAAAGTACATCTAATTTAGCAGAAAAACTAAATATGTTTGATGAAATCCAAAGTCATACTCAGAATTCTAGCAACAAAAGATTCTGAGAATTGTACTTTTCTAGGTCTCTTACTTTATTAAAAAAAATGTATTTCACATATAGCTCTAAAACAGATGTGTCTATTTCTATGTTCACTGTCACTACCTAGCTCAAAACCCGTATTCCAACTTTCACATGGACTGCCACTAGGCTTTAGTCTTCCTGTTTCCACTTTACCTAAGGAATCTCAGTGTTCTGTGAGAATCTAAATATCTTATCACATAGTTTATAAAGCCTTACAGGATATTATCTTGTTTTGCCCATTTCTGACTCTTATCCTGCTCCTCAATAATCATTTTATCCTCTAGCCACAGTGGAAATACATTTGAGGGATGCACCCATGCTTTTTTCATGTCTTTGGTTTGACTGTCACCTTATCAGAAATGCATGTCTTGACCCACCTACTTAAAATAGCATCAAACTTGTTAACTCTCTTCTTTGCTCAGCTCCGTAACATTAGAATCAATGCAAATTAAAATCATGAGACAAACCAAAACAATCTTTAAAAAAGAGAGCTAAATTGGAGATTACTAGATTACAGTGCCACTATGAAGCTAAAGTAACCAAGATAGGGTAGTAATGACAGGAGTGACCATGCCCAACTTCATTGTATAATTCTTGAAGTTTAGCTTAAAGGGAACAGTGAGACACATAGCTGGAGACAGATGTAGGACTGAAGATGGAGCTTACTCATTTTGCATTTTAAAATGGGAATGTCATGGAATATTTGTCATTACAGAGAGAAGGGACTGTTTGAGGAGTAGGTCCTTAAGTACATTAAGAAGATGGCATCCAGCACTCAGTGGCATCCACCAGTCAGTGGTGGGACTGACCTCAGATGGAACCTTGAACAGTTCGTTTATAGTAACTCAGATTGAAGTGAGGGGAAAAAATTGGAAGATTTGAATAGAGGGGGGGAAAGCATAATAAAACTTAGATGTGCAAGCATATTTTTAACAAAAGAAATTACCTTTTGAGGCAAAGCTCATTCTTTTAAGTAACCTGAGGGTTGGCAAGTTTTTAATACTTAAGACACAAGTTAACACAAAGTTTAAACATGAGGTAACATTTGTTTCTTACGTGGTTTTCTAGAGGAGAAGTTCCAGAAGTCCTTAACATGTGGCCTATATTTTCCCTCCATAAGGCTGAGTTGCTATCAAGTTGTTAGCAGTAGTAAGGGGACAGAAAGAGAAGCAAAGCAGAGCATATACATACATTCCTGCCGAGTTAGAGTCCTGGAACTAATGAGTACATATTTCTCTCTTATTCTCTTTGGCCTGAATTCAGTCACCTGGCCACCCAAATGCAAAGAAACCTAAAAACTCTCAGGTGGGGAAGTGCTCACCTAAAATTCAAAACTTTAATGCTAAAAGAAAAAGAGAAGTAGATATTGAAAGACAGCTACCAGTCCTTGTTATAGTTTTCAGAGAATTTTAAATTTGAACACATAGCAAAGAATAATTTGTAATCCGAGACTAGCTAAGCTAATTTTAAATTTAAGTTGTCAAAGTCTGGTGTTTAGTTAATATGAACATATTAATGTTGGTTTCTTCATTTTGACCAGTCTACCACAATAATGTAAGAAGAAAACATTAACTGGTCAAGGAGTTTGTAGGAACTCTCTATGCTGTCTTTTTTACCTTTCTATAAATGTAATGATTTTCTAAAATATAATTTTTCTCTATCACTATACTACTTTGCGCCCAATCTCATCTAAATTATATTTATTTAAAACAAATAACAAAAACCACTGCATCTCAGAAGTACAACCATGCAAAAGTTAGCTATGCACCACAGAATACGGCTTCCAAATATTAAGTACTTACACATATTTTATTTATTTGTGTTAAACTTTTCTCATCCCAAAAGATTTCAGGAACTAAAGGTTCTTGCGGTACTAATAGTGGTGAAAACATTTACGATAATAGCATTTTTAAAAAGTTAGCCAGTCGTAGGTGCTAAGCACTTTATATGAATTGTCATTTAATCCTTGCAACACCCTTATGAAGTGAATGCTATTATCCTCATTTTACAGGCAAGTAACTAAACTTGAGAAAAAATGCTGAACCTCTGAGTCGCACAGCGAGAAAGCATTAGAGCTAGATTGCCCAAGCTTGCTCTAGTAAAACATAACATATGAGAGATCTCTAAATAGCACATTCAGATGTTAAATGGTGATTATTTAAATGCAGATCTTTGTATATATGTATTTTTTTCTTGTCATTTAAAAAAACGTTTTTAAAGCCAGGAGTGGTGGCATATACCTGTAAGCTCAGGAGTCAGGAGGATCGTGAGTTGAGGCCAGACTGCATAGTATAGTGAGACCTGTCTCAAAACAATAGTTACAAAAAGCTTTTGGTTTACTCAGTTACAGGACCAAGGGAGGAGGGAAGGGGAGTGAAAGTGGAAGGAATGGAGAGAAAAAGAATTGAGATACGTCATGCACACGTACCAGCTCCCCATAACAAATGTCATTATGTACTGTAAACATGTACTAGTATAATTTTTTAAAAACCCTTGGGTTCAAGGCCAGCCTGAACTACAAAGTGAGACCTTGTCTCAAAAATCTTAAAAAAAGAAAGTAAAGTCATCCTAGGGAATACAAAAAAGTTAAGACAAAAATACCATAAAAAATGTTGACAAGTTTAGAAGGACAAATAAAATCTAAATAGAAATTTGGTTAATATTTTGGAGCATTTCTAATACTATGCCCCTCTTTTATTCTTAAAGCTAAGGTTATGCTGCACAGTTTTGTATTCTATTTATATTTGAATGGCATTAAATGTATTGTGAACTTATTATGTATTCATTGAAGCATGTTTTTAAATGGCTGCAGTCTTCTTTTGCTGGAGCATATAAAATGGTTTATTCATTCCTCTATTGTGAACTTTTAAATTAATTCCAGTACTACCAGAAGTTATATAATGAATATATTTTTATGTATTTGAATACTTCTCTCATTCATTTCTTAAAATTCACTTTTACAACTAGAATTACTGGATCAAAATATATACACACTAATGTATTTTGCCACAATTTGTTAAAAGCTAAATCAGTATTTTCGCAAAATTTTTGCTATTAGTTTAATTCTCACTAATAGTGATTGTCCTCAGAATGAGCTCTCCAGTCTTGAGTGTTGCATAATCTTTGGCCTATATTTGTTTGCTATGATATGTAAATAAATCGTTATGGTACCACTTTGTGACTATTACTGGTAAAAAATACCTGGTTATTGTGAGCATTCCATTTTTAGGTCTTGCTTAGGACAGCAATGATATAGTCTCATTTTAGATGGAAATACTATTTCCTAGGAAGTTGAAGGCTCTTACAAGAATGGTTTTAGAATCATCAATTTAGTGGTAGTAGTGCAAATAATTTTTTCTCACCATTAATCGGTGACATTCCAAATTTTAATTTTAGCTTTAGTGCAGTTAATAGACATAAATTTTTGAAGAGAAATTAGAACAAAGAGTTTACCTAAAGTCTCTTGCTATTAAATCTTTCTTAATATGCCTAAGTAACTATCAGGTATTTCATAGATGGACTGCACTGATTTGAGTAAGAGAAAAAGAAAGATAATTCATGAAAGATTCTTAGAGTACTGATACTCTTGTTAGTGTTGCTCTCATTCAAAATTGTTTCTTTAGTAAAACATTTATACATAAAAAGCTGGTTTACAAAGATTCTTACTATATTTAGTCTGTGGTGTCAGTGGAGGTATACATGCAATAATTAGTACCTTTCTACTATTACATTAGTTTCTTTTTTTTTTTAGGTTTTTTGAGACAGGGTCTCGCTTTGTGGTTCAGGCTGGCCCTCAGCTCAGCCTCAAACTCACATCTTCTGCCTCCCGAGTGCTGGGATTACAGGCGTGAGCCACCACGCCCGGCACTGTGATATGTGGTACTGGTTGCTGCTGGGTGTGGGTCTCCACACCCAGTATTGTTATGTGGTTACCGGGGAATCGCAAAGGGCCCTTGCGCTTGCAAGACAGGCACCGGAACCACTGAGCTAACTCCCCGGCCCCCTACATTAGTTTCTTTAACTAATGAAATAAATAGTAAAATGAGCTGTTGACCTGATGACTTGAAAATGTATTTGTGGCTGTTTGACATGTTAAATAGGAATAATAGTATATTATAGATGTAAGTGTAAAAATACAGAACGACTTTCTTAGAAATTTCAAGATTAGAAACAGATTTCCCAGAAATAAAAATTTACATTAATGTGCTACAGAGACAGCTGACTCATCTTACCCTTTGTCTTTAACTTTTTTTTTCAATAATGGGTATTTAACCCAGAGGTGCTTTACTACTGAGCTACATCTGGTTCATCACCTTCCACCTTCCCTCTCTTCCACTGTCTGTCTGTTTTTCCACCTTTTTTTTTTTTTTTTTGAGACAGGATCTCGCTTTGTG
>PVIR01029787.1:0-20803 GCA_004026965.1 Petromus typicus
ATGACGGGCACCTGTTTCCATGCCGAGTGTGGCCAGCTTTCACCCTTACGCTGGCTCTCTTCTTAACCTCACTTCACTTTGTTTTTCCTCACAAGATTCTATAAACTTGCACTCCTGAATGTGACTTAGTAGATTGTTTCTTGCCTCAGGCCTTTCTTTCCAAAGCACTTGTTATAACAAATTTTTGCAGAAAAATGACATAATTGAATTATTTTCCTAATAGGAAAATGCATTTATTCATCCATTTAACAAGTGCCTGAGCACCGTACAGGATGAAGGCAGTGTTCAAAGTGGTTAGGATAAACGAGGCAGAGAGATACGGAGCCACCTTCATGAAGTCTATAAGCTGGGGGACCAGAGCAGCTAACGGGCTGCTACGGAAATGACAATGAGATGCAGTGGAAATTACAATGCTCCTTTGGAAATCACAAGGAGGGTATCAAATCTATTGGCATCACATCTATTGGTCTGTAGTAATGGCAAGTGTCCCTGAGGAAATCGGAAGGGTTGTGTTCTTTCATTACTTACAATTGTCCATCCTCTTCCTTTCTCATGCATATTTACATTTTTTAGTTTTTTCCATGTGCCAATGTTGCACCTTTGATCTGAGATATTTTTGCACTATCATCTTTTCCTATACACTAATCCCAATTTCTTTTCTTCTCCAGAGAACTGAGAGACAATTATAGGAAACTGGATAAGGCAGAGAGTAACTTGTGTACTATAGTGTTTGGACTTGTCCCAGAAGTGTGCATAAAACTGCATTATGTTGTGTTTAAAATAGTTTTTTATTGGTACATTTTATATACACATTATTGATCATATAAGTGAAATGTCCTGGTTTTATAACTATAGAAAGAGAATGGTGGGTACACAGTGGTGAAATGGTGTAAGTAGCCTGAGGAAGTACAGAAAAAAGATTTTGACAATACAAAGAGTAAGAACAAGTGAAATAAAACGCGAAAAGCTAAGAACTAACAAAATGCACCATCCACGCCTAGAGTGTGACCTTACGATCTGAGGAGGTGTTGGGTAAGTTAACACCACCTGATTGCCAGGTAAAATATGTAATATTTATTTTCAATATTTATTTGTATTAGGATGCTTTAGTATTATGGAATGATTGTACTCCTTGCAAGGAGTTGGTGCACGTATGTATTTTAATTCTTTTTTATTCCCTTACTGCTTTCCTCCTCCCTGCTACTCTTTGTCCCCTTCCTCTTTCAGAAGATTTATCTTCTTTATTTCTAATTTCTATCCTTTATCTTGCACCATTTGCATACTCAGGGTTTTTCATATAAATCATGAAACATTCAACCTTGTTTTTCTGATTTATTTCATTTAATATTATGTCTCAAGATGTGTCCATTTTCCTACCTCTGCCTCAAGTTTCTCCTTTTTCACAATACAGTAGTACTCCCTTATTGATAATTACCAGATTTTCTTTATCCATTCATCTATCAGTGGACATATAGGCTGATTCTGAAAAAAAATTATTAAGTTTGGCAGCCAGAAATGACAGAAGATACACAGGAGAAAATATGTGTTTTGAGAAATACTGGAAGAAATTAGTATCACCATAGCTAGAAGCTGATTTCAGAGTAGAAAAATTCAGAAGTTTGGAAATTATCACTCATTTCTCTCTCTTTCAGAGACAGAAAATGTAAGAGAAATTAACTAAGAGAAAAAAGGAAAATACAGTACGAAAATAGGTCTGTTGCTCAGTGTATGAAAAGCAACCACATCCAGACACACATTCTGTGTCAAAGTGGGAAGGCCACAGAATAAACCTTCTTGAGACATTTTTTTTAATCACTTCGGATCCTATAGAAATGTTTAGAAATTCACAAGTTGAAAGTGAAAAACCTATTCTCTTCCTAAAGGAAAGAATAGGGATGGTTTTCATGAAAAAGCTAAAGATATTGGTACTATTGCTTATTTAATTCCAATCTAGTAAGTAAATCAACATAAGTGTATCACTTAACCCACTGTGGAGGTTTCATTCACTTTCTGAGAGCACTGGATTGCACTGGAGTGTTCGCTCATATTCAAACCACTTATTCCAGAAAGCCTAACTATAGCTATGAGTCTGCTGTCAAGGAATGTGTATTGTAATGAGAATACCACACTTTTAACAATAAAATGTTAGAGACACGTTAGTTTTATATGTCAAAGGCATAGTCCTCCACAAGTCTGCCTTTATCACAAACTTAAATATTCTTAACTGGAAGAAATCTTTAAATATTCCAATTACATATCTGAATTGGTGCATGGGAAAGTTTATTATTTTGATGGACATGTACTATTAAATTTCCCCCTTTTTTTTGTTTGTTTGTTTGTGTGTGTGTTTCTACTCTCCTTGTTACTAATCCTATCCCAAACATTTGAGTTTCTTTATGTAAGTGAATCAAGACAAATGATTTATTATGTGTATTAAGATTTAGTTTTAAAAACCATAAGCTAGTTTTATAACACAACTTTTAACACAATACTTTAACAGCATGATAAAAGAGCTTCTGAAGAATTCTCAGAATAATATCAATCTTAGCTTACTTTTGGAGAGATTGGTATCTGACATCTTCATTTAGTGAAAATCAGTACTAAAAATTGAAAATCAACCAAACTTTAAAAAGCAATAACTCCTCCTCCCTAACATTCTTTTGAGTCAATTTGCAAGCAAACAGATGGAGCATAAACTCATTTTCCATATGTCTTTTTCCATATGCACCTGGGAGATGCCACAGAGCTTCCAATCAATAGCTTCTCAAATTCTACCAGCAATTACTTAATTCTCCAGGGTCTATAAGACGGGTGGAAGGTCTTCAAGGTCCCCAACTCACCAGTATGATGTGAATTCATGAGTTTACAAATATGCTGTGGCTCTGACTGTTCTTGCTCTTTATCAATTATCTCTTTAAAGATTTTTTAAAAGAAAACATTATGCAAGCAAATTTCCACAGATAGATTGCCCTTTTGCAAAAGCTTTTCCTAGTAAAATGTACATGAGTGAAATAAGCTACATTGACTGATGGTCTTGAACTATGCATCCCTGCCATACTCTAAGGAAGCAATGAATATGAATTAAAACAATTTCAATAATGAATTCAGATATGCTCCAAAATTGTTTATTATGTCAATGTTTTGACAAATCTCTCAGGGAAGGAATGGACCATATAAAAATATTCTCACTTCTCTGAGAATGGAGGTAATATATTCCCAATTGTGTCATTTGGCAGAAAATTGAAATGTTTTTCTCCTCTTCTTGAATAGCAAGGAAAATCAAACAACATTTTTTTCTCTGATCAAAACAGGTAAAGACCCTTGCAAATGCTGGTTCTGCTGTTAGAAAAGTGCTTACATGGATCAGACACCAGACATTATGAGTGACTCTACATTATATCTAGACGAATACTACATTTTAGTGCAAGCTCTTTAAAAGCATTGCTAAGCGCAATATGTTTTGTACTTATTGTCATTATAAGTTTGGATGAATTTTTTCTGAAATATACTTCCTATAAAAAGTTGTCATCTTTAATGTTCCATAATCTTGTTATAGCTATAGCTAAATCATGCACAGTTTAATCCATAATGGAGTTGTATTTGATCATGATTGATATTTATATACTAGTGAGATTTTCATATTTTATTGTACAAAAGCCACTTATTTCAGAAAAAATATAAAATGTTTATATAATATCCCTCAGTACATTACCTACTTTTAAACTTGCTGAATATTTTTCCTCAAATGTCTACAGCTTTCTTTCTCAGGCTCCCCTATGAAAGAGTTTATGTTTTTTCTGACTACCTCACCCTCCACTATCATATAAAAAGAAGCCAATGTGACTCCCTGAGCTCTTCCTTACCAAGATCTCTGTGCTCATCACTGAGGTCTTAGTACAAAGAAGGAGAATCTTGAGGAAATGAAGCTTCTAAATATTCACTCCTAATCAATGCTTCACGGAGGCAAAACAAGCAGTGAATCTGTCAGGGTTGTGTCTTCCCATAAAGGTTAATCTTTGGGAGCAGATAATGCCTGTGTTCATGACAGAGGTCCAAGTATGGAAGCAGGGACCAAACTAGAGTTTCAAAATGTTTAAAATTTCACGTGGATCAGACACATTGTCATTTTGAACACTGAAGATCTTATGTCCATAAGAAAACATGGGTTTCATCGTTGTTCATGAACATTCATGAAAGGTGTGTTCATAAAAGAGTGTGAATTTTGAATTTAAAAAATTATTACAGTAAAAGAGACATTGTCATTAACCTCCTCCCCTCACAACACCTTCCCCATTTGAACATACATGTCATTGTTTTTGTCACTCATTGGATGACACTGGGCAGCAGCATTCATGCATGATTTTGTCATATGTAGCAAAGATACTAAAGAAAACTTTCAGATCTTCTTCAGAAAGTGACAAGGATAAGTGAGTAAGTGTGAGAAGTATTTGGGGGTAAATAATAGCAATGCAATTACTGTAATTTTTGAAATATATACAGTCACTGTATAATTTAATCACATCACTTATTATTTCTTAATTTTGACATTTATTGATGATTTGGCCTTTATGTGGTAATTGTACTATTATTGTACTAATATCTTATGATTGATATTACTCTTTTACAAAAAAGAAAGTTCCTCTCTTGTCTACTAATATTCAATATCAACATTTTAGTAATGATATCATTATAATCAGCTGATAAATAGGATACTTGAACCACATAGAGCATTTTCAGCAAAGCAGATAAAAATAATCTTTCTTACTTCATACTTTTACCAAGTATGAGATAATTAAAAATGTTTACTGAAATGACAGCACTGTGCTACTGCAAGACTGATCTCCCAAGTATAGATGTGGGCACACTGGCTGTTATGGCTCTCAGATATGTACAATGTGTGGGAATCACTTGTACTCCGCACAGTCCAATGTTTTCTCATTTTTGTTGTCTTAGCATTGAGCCATTGCCACCATGACCTGGAATCCAAGTGCTTCCCTACTGATGGCCAAAGCAGATGGTGTGAACTAAATACAAATGTTACCTAGGAGATGGTGCGAACTAAATACAAATGTAAACTAGGAGATGGTGTGAACTAAATATAAATGTAAACTAGGAGGGACAGACAAGTGTGAGGAAGGTTTTGGTAGCTCTAGAGCTCTTGCAAGAGAAGACAGTCTTTTCACTGAAACTTCAACTACTCAGTGAATTTGAAATTACACACTGTGGAAATAAAACCATGCCTTTCAAGATATGTAGATATATTTTAAAGTATGCCTTATATTTGGGAAAAATAATTCTAAAATTACATGATTATTCTTTTTCATCTACAATAAAATGTAAAATAAGTTTTATTGTAGATGAAGCATCCTATGAGCCTTTTGACTGATAAATAAAATTGTGTTTTACAAAGAAATTCAGAAAAAAATAAAGTTTAAGTTTAAACGCAGGGATGAAAATAAAATAATTTATTCACAATTACCTGAGATAGATGAAAGCTCTACTATACATAAAGATATAATATACATGAATCATATTCAGTTTCAGAAGAGATTATGGAGAAGTTTCATATATTAAATGATTTTAATTTAAAAGTTTTCCTTTTTCTAACTTAAGGTGAGACGAGCGCAGTTACGATAGTTTCTGCTAATGAAACTAAACTTACACAAGTTTATTCAGTGAACTGAGGAGTTGTGAAGAGCTCCTTGAGCGAGATGACGCCCTTATAAGTGATAATGTTCACCATCCTCTTCTCCAAAAGCTAGAATTTTACTAATCACTTGTTTAAATGCATAATAATATTTAGAATTCTCGAGTTATTTATTATACAGACATTCACTTCTGTAGGGAGCAGTTACGAGACAGAGAACAAAATTTCACAGCAGGACTCTGAAATCCCATTGAAAATTGATACATAAACGCCGACTTAGATGGCTGCTAATGCATTCTCTCTTGTTGCCTCTGAACCTGCCATTTTGCAAGAAATACCATGCCTCAGAGGCTGCTAGAGGAGTGACTCACAACTGAAAGAGCCTGCTCAAAGACTGATTTTACAGTCAAGATTGTAAGACTGAAAAATCAGCCTCAGCTCTTTCAACATTTCGTGAATTTGAGCAGCTTAACAATGAAAACCAATCACGGGACTTTGCCGAGCGATGACATAATTTAACAATAAGAAAAGCTATCTTTCAGTAGAAAAGATTTTAATACCTGAAATATGCTTTCAGGGTGTTAAAGATATATTTGAAATTTTAAACCGATAAACAAAGGGCACTTATGTTTATCAGTATGAGTTTAGTTAATTTCATTTTACCTCTATATTTGTTCTGCAACTCAATTTATAAGCATTCATATTTTCCTTGAGGAAAAAAAACTGTAATAAACTTATTTTGGATCAGAAAAGAGACATTTAATTTCCATTAGGAGAAAAAGAATTGGGCCACAGAGAGGAAAACAACTCCAGCAGGTCTTAAAATTTTCTACTTTTGCTTCTTATAGAATAGCTCTTCTTTGTTATGTCATTTCCTCCCTGGAACAGTAATATTCAGCCACTTACTGACCTGGGGGCTAAGGTGAAAGCAATGCCCCCTCCCAAGGAAAGAGCCAGTAGCTGATTTTCCTGGAAATGAAGTGGCTGTGATTTAGCTTTGCTGTTATCTAAGAGCACCATGAATCACAAATCCTGACAGCCTCCTCCGGTCCCCTGCGCCTCCCTGAGCTCTCATCTTTGCCTCGGTTTCTCTAAGAGCCACTCTCTTATTTACTGTTCCTTCGTGTTCTGAGAACATGCACTTGAGGACCTCGTTCTCCCCCACTTATCTGGACAAAGGTGACAGAAGAAAGACCATTTTGTAGATTTTCACAATGTTCAAGTGTCTGGCTGTGGATAGTTGAGCTGTAAAAGTGAATATCTGTACTTGTTTTGCACTGCAAATAAAAACTGCTTCTCCAAATTGTCGTTAAAACACCAAGATTCTCTCCTGAACTGTATTCATCCTAAAATATGGATAGTTTATCTTTTGAGAGTTGATGGCTGCTTTTATTTAGTAAAAAACATTTCCTTTGTTCCCTTTCTTTCTGTCACATTATTCAAGGTAATAAATACTCTGTAGCAGAAACTGCCCCTAAGGGAAGTCACTTTAAACCCAATTGGGGAAATACTGAACTTTATATATTCAAAAGCTCTCGATCATCGTACATTGTAGTGTCTCGGCTGATTCCTGTGAATTATATGTTCTTTATACCTAAAAAGGTGCCAGGCAAAAGTCAAATTTAGAACATATCACATTTCATGTATCAGGAAATTTGAGCATTTTGCTAAACTTTGCTATGTTTTTAAATATAAGACCTAATAATATGTGCATTTTTCAAGAGAGGATCAAAAGACAAAGATGTACAATTTCACACTCTCTGATTTCCCTGAGTTTGCACCTTTTCTGGTTGTTAACCATTCCTTCTTGACCTTTATGCTTCTACCCTGAGTAGAATTGAAAAGTCCGTGCTTTCCATGAATGAAATAAATTAATGAACTGCACACATAGAAACGAAGAATTGTGGTCATTGTAGAAATTCTTCGCAGCCCATTAGAATTTGGTGCCTTTGATTGCAAAGCTGAAAGTAGTTTTTGTCCAAATTACAAGAAACATAGAACAATCTAACTGGATAAGATAATAAAATCATGCACATGTTAATGGAAAGAAATGGTTGAAATTTTCAAGCCTTTACAGAACTTAAAGCTAAGAGAAATATTCGATGAAAATGACACTTTACTCCCTGACTTAACTGACTATTGTCTTTCTCCACCTCGTTTTCACAAAATTTTGAGAATTATAAGCATGAAATTAAGTATAAAAGAGTAACCAAGACTCAAAGAAAAGTTAGAAATGTTGAAGGACCTAATTCATATTTTCAAATGTCAATATGAATTTGCTATTCATTGCAGGAAATAAATCCATTAGGTCTTTTATAGTTGGCAACAACTTTATAAGTCTGTGGTAATTTTTCAGTCCTATAAGACCATGAAAAATAAGCAAAGCATCATGCTTTTAAGCTATAGAATGTCGCATTATTCTTAAAATATTACTTATTCAAAAATTATTTTAAACTTCAATATAATGCCTTCAATATCCTTTAACAATAAAGGCCAAAACTTGTTTATTTTTTAAAATATTGTTTATTTATAAAGAGGGGTATAATAGGCACTGGGAAGAACGAATAAATATGAAAATAACTAAATATTAAAAAATAATAGGGATAACATCTTTTGGTGTTAAAACATTAAAAATGAGTTATTTTACAGTATGATACTGACATGTAGCAAGACACATACAGACAAATGATTGAAAGAATGGACTAAAATATAGAAATATATTTTACAGAATATAGTAGTTCAGGATAAATTTTTAAACTCAAATTTATTATTAAAATATTTTCAGTAATGTAATTATATGATATGAAAATAATGACTACCTCATATATAAAATTAAATTACAAAATGAGTTTATGAATTTAAAATGAAACCTATTATTCCAGCTACTGCTACTATGTAATAAACTATATTCTGAGACTTAAAACTTCTCATATTTTATTATACAATTGGAGCTTTGTTCAGATAGTCTTTGCTATTTCTATGGCTTCAAGAGTTTTGCCTACATTGTCTTCCAGCAGATTGAGTATTTCTCTTTTAATATTCTAATCTTTGAGCTACTTTAATTTCAGTTACTATATGTCAGAGACATAGGTCCAACTCCAATCTTCTGTGTGTGCACAGCTGGTTGTCCAGCACCATTTATAAAAGGGGAAATTTCTTCTGCAGGGTGTTTTTGGCCCCATTATTAAAGATAAGATGGCCAAATGCGTGGGACTGTTTGTCCTCTGTTCTGCTGCACTGGTCCTCTTGTCTGTTTGGGACCAGTCCTATGGTGTTTTTATTCACTGTAGCTTTGTGATATAACTTGAAATTTTTGACTGTGCTACTTGCTGGCTTGTCCTTGTTACTCAGGATTGCTTTTGTTAGTATAGTGAGGTCATCTTTGCAATCATGCATAGGGAAATGAGTGCACCTTGAGACCACAATGTAAAGTGAAATAAATCAAAAATAGATATGTGGTTTCTTTATATTAGAAACTCCATTACAAATAAACAGCAAAATAAAAATTAAACAATAGGAAACAGAGATAGGTCTTTTGCAAATTGGAAGGGGATCAAGAGATAATGGGAGGAAGAGGAGAATAAAGAAGGAAATGTGTAAACAATTAAGATGTGTCACATACATGTACCGACTCCCCATAATGAATGTATTCAGTACATACCTCAAACATGTACCACAGTTTGCTACATGTACCAATATTTGCTACTGCAGTGGAATACAGAAAGACCTAGCAGGCATGGCCAGGAGTTGGAATTACTGGTGCCCTTTCTTTTGCATATCTGACACTTACCTGGGACATTAGTTTGTGCGGCTTATGGAAGCCTTCTTGTGGGGCCTTCTTGACAACCTGGGATTTCTCAAACCATAGAAGCCTCAAGGCAGTGAGACTTCATACTCAGAGTCTCAGAACTACCCATGGAATGGTCAGACAGAGAAGACAGATCAGTAAACTTCTCCAAGCCGAACTCCACGGTGAGGTCCAGGCCAACTTATTTTCAAAATATGAATTATAGATAATGACTGTTACATATCACTTTGAAAGGTGAAGAATTGTTACATAGCAAAGTTTTGCTGACTCTTAAATCAATAGAGTCTTTAAAACCTGGGACAGAGGTCCTCTTTCTCCAGGACTTCAGTTTTTCCATTTTCAGTCACCCACAGTTTACTGTCACCCATACATATTCAATGGAAAGTTCCAAAACCAAATAACTGATATATCTTAACTAACTTGCCTTACAGCATTTTTTATAATGGAAAGGTGGTATATGGAGTAATGTGGTTCATGCATCCACTGGAGTCCTGAAATGTCTCTGTTATAAAAAAGGGGAGTGACTATATGGAGTTATTGATAATTTTAAACTACATACATTAACAAAAAATACAAGTTTATTTTCACCAGCCAAGGAAAACAAACATTTCTATATCTAGCTTCAGGTGCATGTGAATTTTTGTCATTTCTATCTTAATAGAGTCTTTAGGGAATAAATATCTGGCTTCTTTACAAAACATCAGTGAAAATCACTTTATTGATTGGGCACAGTGAGCAGGAAGTAGCAAGAGTGCTAATGCCTTAGTGAGACACTTGTAAGCCAAATCACAGAATATTAGTCCCCAGCATAGCTGAGGATCTTGTCACCTTGGAAAGTTTCTAAAGATCCAGTGATATGAAGGCTTAAAGGTGACACCTGGCATTACCTAGTACCAAGAAAAACAACATAATAATTGTCAGTCTTTCTTTCTATGTTTCAAGAAAAATTTCTCACATTCACATCTATACCAACCCACTAACTGAAGTCAGGGACCAGAGCAAGAGAAAACTGTGTCACAAGTCCAGCACCTTCCAACTCAGTAAACTACCGCCATTTCAGAAAATGTCAAAGCCTCCTCTTCTGCTACCTTTTCCTTTAAAATATACTTCTATGGGGCTGGAGATATAGCTCAGTGGTTCCGGCGCCTGTCTTGCAAGCGCAAGGACCCGGGTTCGATCCCCAGTAACCACAAAACAATACTGGGCGTGGATACTCACCCCAGCAGCAGCCAGTACCACATACCACAGTGCCAGGCATGGTGGCTCACGCCTGTAATCCCAGCACTCAGGAGGGAGAGGCAGGAGGATTGCTGTGATGTGAGCTTGAGGCTGAACTACAAAGCCAGACCCTGTCTCAAAAAAAAAAAAAAAAAAAAAAAAACCTTAAAATATACTTCTGTATTGGTTCTAGATTCTTACAGATCCTGCGTGCTTGTCCGTGGAACAAGAGACATGAACTCTTTGCAGCCTACATTGAACCGGGACTTGTTTGACTCATTTATCCATCAGTCTGGTCTTGAATAACCACAATCAAACAAAATGGACATGCTATATGTGGGACAGATGTACCCTTCTGAAAGGTACAAGCAACTGGCACGAGCAGGTGTCTTAGACTTCTGTCATGTGCCCTCCTATTATATTCCTGACAGCTTTCAATACACACCGATGATCTCATGAATTCCCTGTGATCGCTGAGAGGGAAAAATGACTTTGTTTACAAATGACCTTGTAATAAAAAGTGCCATTAACTTAAAGTGTCTGCTGCTGACGTGTCCCAATTCAGGGGTAATCTAGAAAGGTAATAGTGAAGGGAAACCCATTAATATAAGCAGATTTGTGAGCAGTCAATCTGGATGTCCTTTTTGCCTGAAAGGCTAAATGTCAAAATTTAGATATGCTCACTCATAATATCCACTGCTGAGTGGGCACTTAATAAGTAGACATCCTATAAGTATCCGTCAGCCTCATTTGCCAACCACCCTCATGATTGTTCAATGGGCCTTACATGGAATAGCACTGTGGGAAAAAAGATACGATGAAGAACCCAATGACTTGTACTTCTAGTCAAAGTTAATTTATATTTCACTGCTGTTGAATACGCAGCGTACTGAAAGCAGAGAACCACAGCTCCACAACCTCAAAGCATTCTCTCCTTGAAGAAGTAGCCAATTGCCTCATGAAATCTAGCTGACTTCAGAGTGTGTTTCAGGGTAGGAGGCAGTGACAGTGCTCCTGGGAAAGACACTGTTCTGACTGTGGATTTGTCTCTGCCAACTTCTGTGTGTATCATCATCACGTGTGGGTTCATGATCTCCTCCCTGAGCACCATAGCATATGACACAAATATTCTCTCTGCACAGTAATATAGCAGAGAGATTTACTCCAGTGGAATTTCCTGGCCCCACCCAATTCTTCATTACCCAGAGATAGGTGACTTAATAAACTAATGGAGTAAATTCCTGAACAACTCAGTTATAGTACTACCTATGAGAAAATATTCTACAAATTTGGAGTTCTGCCTCAAATTGGAATATCATATGTGATACATTTTTTGATTAATCAGCAAATAGATGGTGTAGTTTCTCCCATAGGCAAAATCAATAGCTCTTGGAACAAAGAACTAGAAGATGGAGTGGATCAGCTCACTACTAAATCTCTTAATACAAAGGAAAGCTTCGAGGTTCTCATCTGTGTCAGCTTGAGCTCTCTAGTTCATAGATCTTCATTCTTAAAGGAACAAAATTTTCACTAGAATTCCATGGAATGGAAATAGAGACTGGCATTTTAGACTTTCTTTTCCTTTGACCAGTAATCTAAAAATGAAAAGAAAAAATAAGAAAAAGGAAAAGAGGGGAGAAGAGAAGGAAGGACAAAGAAGTGGGGAGGGAAGGAGAGACAAGAACACACGAACACCAGGGTAATTAATGCTGTACACAGCTCTATTACCAAGGAGAAAGCCAGCTACTAAAGAAGGCAACAAAAAGATGATGTCTGGAATTCAATGTTTGTATTTTCTCACTGCTAGTACATCTGTTTCATTAGAAAAGTTGGATGGAAGACTGTAGAAACTCAGTAAGATAAGACTACTCAGGACTCAAAACTTCAATCTCCTGCTTCCAGGTAAAGAACATTGGCTTTGCTGCCCAGTTGATTTTCACACACATTTAAAGTTCGCAATTCCTGGGCAAGTCTGAGTTTTCAGACAAAAAGAGACCTAACATTATATCCCATAGTTCTCTCTGTATCCTATGGTTCTCTAGAAGTTGGCTCGTGTTCTCCATGGTTTCTGGCTTCACTGAGCACTGTTTACTGTGGATGTATATTTTAACAAAAGCAAACACACAAGCAACTAGTAAACTTGTAACATTTATAACTCCGTTCCCCTTTTTGTTTTCTACATAACAGGAAGTTATTCATTTAAAGAAATTATTAATGTAAGAGGCTGTATGATTATGACTTTGGTTTGTAACTTCCTATTTTGTGTACAAAGACAATAACATATTTAATCTTTTTATTTTCATGCTTTAAGGCATATCCTGTTTAAAAATCTAATTTTGTGACATCAACAATTATAAAAGTAGGGATAAAACTGTTAAAAGAGCAATTTTATGTCATCGAAGCTAATCTGGTATAAATTAAAATTAGAGCATTGTAACTTTAATAGCATAGAAACCATAAAGAATATCGCTAGAGGACGCATAGAAAAGGAAAGAAAATGAAAAATAAATGTGAAGGGTTTAGCATAAAAAATAAAGTAAAAAATATTGTGCAATAAATGAGGGATAAAGGCCTCTGAAGTCTTTGAAAACAAGTTGCAAAATGATTATACTTGGTCCAGGGATGTAGATCAGTGACACTGCACACCTGTCTGGCAAGCACAAGGTCCTGAGTTCAATCTCTGGTACTTAAATAAATAAATAAAATACCTGTGTTATTAGCAATTATTTTCAATGTAAATGATTTAAATTTCCCAAGCAAAATACGGAGACTGAAAAAATGAATGAAGCTAGAACTGAATGAAATGTTGATAAAAATGGAGCCCAGTTGAAACTTGCATGATACTGCTGGTAGAAAGGTATAAATGTAAACTGCTGTTGAAAACACTATGAATATTCCCTTAAAAAGTTAATAATTAAATTATCATATTGCCCATTATCATATGCCACTTCTAGTTATATGCTTGAGAAACTGACAGTAGTTCCTTAAAGAGATATTTAAATATCTGTACTCACTCTTGCAATATTAAAAATAGTTAAAATGTTTAAGTCAATATTCTGTTGGCAGATAGATGGATATGTGAAGTATGGCATGTACATGCAATCCTATACATATATTTAATACAGATGAATATTATTCAGTCTTGGAAAAAAGGAAAATTCTGACGTGGGTGAATCCTGAGATCATGATAAGTGAAATAATCTAATCGCAAAAAATTACATGTGATTCCACTTATATGAGGTACTCATAGTAGTTAAAATTATGGAGATAGAAAAAAATTGTGGTCCCAAAGGTTAGCAAAGAGGACAATGGGGAATTATTTGAGTGGTATAGAATATCTATTTTAAAAATTGAAAGGATTGTGCAGGTTGATAATGATGATTGCATAACAGATTGAAGTATTTGCTACCACTTAACTGGACATTTAGAAATCACTGGCTTCTATGTTTTGTATACTTCACTGCAGTAAAATTTGGAGAAAATTGGTCTCTAACCTTTTATCATACTCTGAGCTAACTGTGTATGGAATATACTTAGATATTATTTTCTGAATGCATAGCCAGTTGACTAATTTCAATTATAATTTTCAGAAAAAAGTGTCAAATTGAAAATAGATGTCTGTACTATAGTTAAGTGCTTAAATATTCTACCATCAGTTGCTGTATAACACACACTCTGAAGCTTAGTGGGGGTACAATGGGAACTGGGAGAAACCCAGGGAAGGCACTTTGCAGATCCCTATACTCTGCTCCATGGTGTGTATGAACAAGAGCAGAAGAACAGCTGGATTTAGACGCACACACACACACTGATCTCATGGTAAAGGAAAAGAGAGAAGTAGTTTGCAAAGATTATAGTTCATTATCACCTCAATTTGCTCGTGTGTGTTAGAGAATTCATTTAACTGACCAAGCCCACCTATGACGGAGAAGGCTGCACTCCTCTCCCAGTAATGCTGCAATCACATGGCAGCAGGCACAAAGGTACAACCCAGTGGGATAATAGGGGTAGTGTAGAGGTCAATTGTAGCATCTACCTCAGCCTAAAATTTGTATTTTTAATGAATCTCTAGAAAATTCTTAAAGCCATATAGCTTTGAAGTCTACTGTTCTAGGTTCAGATTCCAACAAATTCAAAAGATCAGATTATATTTTTACAAAACATTTCTTTTGAGCTAACTCAATTTACTATCTAAATTATATCCATAGCTTTCTGAGTGTACTTCTGCCTTCAAAAAAAATAGCACACAAATTACAAACTTCTCAAAATGGAAAATGATGACATGCTGATTTTCACACTCTCCTTTCAGGTCAAACTGACAATTACACCTGTCTCAGGCAGCACAGGTTTTCAGAGGAACGACTTCCCTGCACATGCACTTATTTAAACAAATAGTTACTTGCTTTTATTTTAATTGCAGCGGCTTCTTCCCAACAAGTGGTTGTTTCATGTTAAAGGCAGAAGCATGGAGGAATGCAAAAGCATTCCTCAGGAATGAAGCATGTCGGCCTCCGAGTGCAACCATGAAAATGCAAAGCATTCTCAGCATAAAATAATGACAGTGTAATGAAAGACACTGGTGATGAGGTTGTCCACAATACTGTGTGGTTATCATTAACAAATCGCATTATTTTCCCCTTTTCTCTGTAGCAGTCAGCCTCTTGAAGCAAAGTACACGGTAAATTCTTTTGACAGAAGGCAATTCCATTTCTCCATTTCCCCCTTAACTCCATAATGAAATCCTAATGAATACTAAAGGTTTCTCTGAGTAGTACAATAATCATCTATTGTATTGCTGATTGAAAAGAACTTGCTGCATATTCAGAGAGATATAAAAAAACTGATTTTCAAACAAATAGTTTTGATAGACAGATTCAGGACAAATCTAAATTGCATTTAATTATGCTACTGTGCAGAGCACTTATACCAGTTTTTCACGTCATGTTAATATCTTTAATATCTGTAAGAACTATTCTAATATGTAGAGTCTATTTCTTGATTGTTTATATCCATAATAGTACCATTTCTACATATCAGTACTCTGGGAACAATGGCATAATGGTCTAGAAAGTCAAAATATTGTCCTAGATAAAATCTTTAGGGATAATGTTCTGGAACATGTATCCTTTGGGATATGGAAGCTTCAGAGCATTAAACTGAAGCCCTTCTAAAAAAGGAAAATATTTTTCTTTTCATTTACTCTGTCACCTCCCAATTTCCACTCAGCTTTAGAAAGAAACATGCTGTTTCAAGTGTGTTCATTGTGACATCTTCCCCATGTAGTCAAGAGCTCTAAAGGCCTTACATCAACATTTCTAGATTCATTTCCTCCTTTATGTTCAGTGTGCGTTTGCAATGTTAACAGACAAAATTACAAACATATCTAAAAGTTCTTACCTTGGAGAAAAACAAAGGTGATTTTTAAGTTAGATTTCAAAACAAATTCATGGAGAATAATTGTCACATTGGAAACCTTTTTGCTTGTATTAGATTCTATGTCTTTGTACTTCAATAGGCTCAAATACAATTTCCTTGAATTTTCACTTTTTCATGTTATTACCATTTTATTAGTTCTTCTTTTACCCATCATTTCTTCATTATATATGTATTATTACTCTATGCACAAGAATTAGAAAACTATTTTTCCCCTCCAAATAATTACAGCATTTAACTAGGCTTTGTGAAAAAACAAAACAGACCAAGTGACCCAACAGAAAAATTCTGATTTACATTATTTAGCATTTCACCTTTAATAGTTTATTTAACTTGCAAAATGAATGTCAGATTGTACACATATTTGGGCAATAGTAGTTTCTCAAGATATAATTTTATGATTAACTTACTCATATTTTATTCATTTAATATTTCCAAATGTCATATCTTTTGTGATAATCCAAATTTGACAGTTAACAAATTCTTAGGCCAAATGATGGACTTTAGGTAAGAAAAAATATGAATTTGTTTTGAAACTTTTCTACTAAATTACTTTATGAAGTTTAAATTCTTTAATAGGACATAAAAGTGGCATATGAAAAGAAATAATGTCACACGACCTTCAGTGGTGAGAATAAATATGTTATATAATTAAGAAGCAACTCAAAATGAATCACATGAAATTATTCTTAACTATCTAAGAGACTAAAATTCACTGTACAAATACATTAATTATCATACCCTCAGAAGAGGTTAATCATCAGTAAAATATTATTTTAAAATGCGAGACTGTGAGCTACAAAACACTGAAGTACAATCAAGGTGATCGTAGTATAATCTCTTCAGTCAGTACTAGAATAGGATTGTAATTAAGAAAGGTAGAGCCCAATCAACTGTATTATAAACTGTCAAGAGAAAGAATGTAGTTAGAGGAAAATACATGAAAAAGATGGGAAGATATGAAAATACAAATGACTAATGAATAAAGTTGCAAGTGCAGCTGGAAATATAAGAATTAAAATAACAGTGGCATGCCATTTTTACCTATCGACTGTCAGAAATTATTAATAGATTAACACCAAATGGTTGTAAAAGTTGAATGAAGAAAGCAATCACATAGATTTCTGATATATGTGAGTTCTTGCCTCATTTGAAACAAAATTAATAAAGGGAAGTTTACACTTTTTAAATATACATACAACATTTTTATTAAATCAAATTTTACACAACTGTATAACCATATAGGAAGTTACTCATTTGCAATTGTCAATAATAAAGACTATATAACCCAAATATAAAAAATAAGAGACCAAGAAAGTAACTTAGCTGATATTATGTATAATTGCCAGTTTTAAATATATTTTTGGAGAACTTAATGACATGTGATATAAGTAAAACCAAGTATATCAATGTGCACTTACTATTCAACTATGTTTTCTGTTATATGTGTCTGTGTGTAAAGAATAAAAAGCTAGTTGAGAATATAACCATAGTCAATGGATGGGTGAGGTGGTATATTCCTGTAATTCCAGCCCTCAGAAACGTTACCATGACTTTAAGTTCAGCTTGAGCTACGTGGTGTGTTTACAGTAACTCCCGTGAACAAAGAAAGACCCTCTCACAAAAGAACAAAAAAAAAAAAAAAAAGGTTGTTATGTTCACAGTTTGAATTTTGGTTAATTTCATCTGGATATTTTCGGGCATAATAAACCTCTCTACATGACTGTGGTTATTAAAAGTACTTAATAAATCACAATTCTGTGGGTCAAACATATCCTGATGCACAGCAATGGCCTGGTTTCAGTCTGCACATGCCTGAGGGTGCAATCAACTTACAGATTTATGTCAAGGAAGTTAGTTAGGAGTGATATTTCTTTGTACATCCAGTGATAGACCTTGTTTGTTGGGGTACGATGGTTGTCAGCTCAGGATAATAGTAATAGTAGGAAAGTTTTCTCAAGCAGATTGGTCTGGGTATATCCACAATGGTAGCTTCAAAGTCTCCATGATCAACAAGCACTTTTTAAATTGCTTCCTGCTTCACGTTCACCAAAACACATGGTCCTGCCTGTTCAAATGCAAATGTACCCACTGTGGATGCAGACCAGAGGAAGGATAAGCAGTATTTGGAACTATTACTGCTACTGACTATATTCTCCACTCTACCATATCAGCACAATTTATTTACCCATTTTCCTGTCAACATATATTTAGGGGATTTGGGGAATTTATACCCATGAGCAGTGTGAAGGCTAGATAGTTGAGACACATCAGCACTAACACTATTTTCCGTCCTTATTGAAAATGCTATATTATAAAATTTTTAAAAATAACTCCTGTAAGGAATGAAGCCTGATCTGTGCCTCCCAGTCTTATGTTCATTACTTTAAGTGTTTGGAAAAAAGCATTCACTGGAATGATTACCACATAGAGTGTCTCAGTAACTTTTCTTGTTTCTGAGACAAAATAACCAACATTCAAAGTTAAATGGGTAAAAGTTTACTTTCCATAAAATGTGTAGAGGTTTCAGTCCTAGTTGGCTGGTGGTCAGGGCAGCCTGGCAAAGGAGAAACAGTTCACAGCAAACAGGTGCAAGCATATTGGTTCTCCTTCTTTCACTTATATTTTATGTTAGGGTACCAGCCTACCTTTAGGCAGTTGTAGCATTCACACCCCTAACCCATGCCAAAGAAGTCAGTGGATGGACTTTATCTTCGTATACAGCTGCTCTCAGCACCACATACTCTCCATCCAGCCAACTCTGAAAAGCACTCCCTATGGCTACATAAGGCTTTGGGGTCCATCTAGACACAGCCATACCACAGAGCCTCCTGTGTTCCAAATGCTCCAGACTTGAGAGATATTAACTCTATATCCACAGTAGCGCTGTAAGAAGGATATTGTTTTCATTCTCTTCTGTGAGAATTAAATGGGTACACTGAGATGGCTTTCTTTTACTACAGAGAGACAGTCCAAGCAGTCATGTGAATGGCATCCCAAGTGTCTTGAGACTCTGCTGCCACTTGGGCAGTCTCAGTGCAGGGGAAGCATAACCCTGTCAACACTCTGCTTATACTACCAATCATTCTTTGTTTGTGACAAAGGTGATATTTTAATAGGTAGTGTAATCATAAGAGTATACATGAGATATATTCATGGATAGCAAACTATAAATAATATGAAGATTAAGTACATTACATATTATGTTAAGACAAAGATTACTCATCTACTTATTAAACTCATAATCTTGTTCACCTAAGCACTGAGTTAAAATATGTCTTTGAGTTTCTGTGCCTGAGTGTGGTCATGCACTAAGCTCTAGGCAATGCAACAAGAAAAAGTGAGATGTTCTATATCTGCCATGAACTCCAAAACTTCCCTAAAGTCCTCCACTCTCCCTCTGTTTCCATCTGTCATTGAGTTCTCACTCCAAGAACACATTAAAGAGATGTAGGAAGTTGGTGAATACTTCATAAACTTCTGCTTCATTATGAAGCAGACTGATTTAAGCATTGCTTGTAAATTGTCTCTATTTTGATTAGCTGGTGATTCTTGTTCTGGCACTTGGATTAGAGAAGAGGGAGAAAGGAGAAGAGAGAAAAGAAATATCAGACACTTAGATTACAACCCAGCAAAGAGGTCAAAGAAATGCTGGTTAACACTTTTCTTCTTAGGATAGAGGAAATATTAAAAGAGCCAGTAGCTCAAAAATAGAAAAATCTTTGCCACATCCATGCCAAATTCAAATTGCTGCCCAGAGGAATAACAAAAATGTCATTCTTCCAGCTAACAAAAAAATACAGAAATAAAAATGTAACTTTACAAATGGAAAACAGCCGTCACTATGACCGAATGTCCATTCTATGGCTCTGCTTCACTAGTTATTGTGTTTCCCAATCAGTTACAGTGCTAAATATCACCCGGCAGATTACAATTCATGGAACAGCTCCAGCTAACGAGGCATTAGTCATGATAATGTACAAAAAGAAGTTCTGAACAGATCCCAGACTTCCTTTATTTGAAAATTATATATATTTTCTGAATCATCATTATTTTAGAAGGTAGGGATCATGGAAAGAAAATAGAAAGAAATATAATTTTAAAAATATAGGTTTAAAATGTACTTTTATGAAAGAGATCCACAAAAATGGTAAAAAGCAGATTACGTGAAGCTGAAAACAGAAAAAAAAAAGGAATAAAAGCCATAAGCACTATATATAAATTTTTCTAATACATGCTTGTACAATACAAAGGCAACCAGACTGGACCAATATAATAATTTTCCCAGCATCTCAATTAACTTAGGCTGCTCGGTGCATCCCATGTCACAGGTCCACCACCCAACTGCTGAGGGCTCTGCTCTGGTAAATCTCGTAACTAAAATATTGCTGGTCACTATAGCAGATAGGGAAGTGTTAAATCACACAGGTAACATGCAACACTCCTGCCTATGGAATTGCTGGCAAAACAGACACCTTTACAAGAAGGTCAGGTAGTTTAGATAGTGGCATAGAAAGAAAACCAGAAATATTTGCTAGACAGAAAAGGAAACATTTTAGTGCTCATTGAGGCTGATTTGAGTAATGAAATTAAACATCAGGGGAGTTTTACAGCTTATTTACAAGAAAGTGTATAGTGAAGACAAGGGCTGCTAGTTCAGTGGTGTTAATCCTACCGTCCTACAAGTGGGGTCTGCA
>PVIR01029788.1:0-20816 GCA_004026965.1 Petromus typicus
TTTTAATGTTACTGACACTGATGGAGTGCAGAACACCTGTCTCATAGAACTAAGTATCCAAATTTTCTAGAGCCTAGAGTCTGTGAGGATAGTTGCTTGTGGTTTCCAAACTACATGACACAAAAGACTTCTATACAATTTATCCAGATTTGAGTTCTCCCAAGGTAGGTGCAGAACAGTCTACAAAATGCAATTTATAGATGCTCAAGTGGAATTACCAACTTTATAAATCCACTGCAATAGGTAATGAAATTTCTGCCGGCTCCTGTTACCCTCATAGGATACAGAGCTTTTATAGCTCTCAGAAAAGAACCTTATTCTTTCCCTTCACCAGCACACCTTGTCTTTATAGTACTTTGAGTGATCTGTGATATGCATCAAATACAATCCCAGAAGTGATTAGGTGAAATATTAGAGAACAACATTGATAAAAGTTTGCTGAATGGATGGTAGCAGTGAGGAGAGTGCTGGCTAGTTCCAAACGAAGAGCTGTGATGCTCTCAATAAGCAGAGAAGACCTATAGGGATGCAGCTGTGGAGTTTGGCTTTGTCTCTGTTCCTCTCAGGGCACAGACCCTTCCTGGGTTTCCACTCCCCAAACTCCCCAGGAAGGTGCCAACATCAACACGGTCATATCCTTTATAAAAGAAACATGTCCTGTGACAAAAAGAGAATTAGTGTTAAGGCATCCAAATTCTTTTTTTAAGGTTCACTTTGGATGATTTGGGAATCATGCCACTTTCATTGTTTTTCTAAAAAATAAAATGGAATATAAAATGTAGATTTCATATCTTCCTGATCATTTGGTAAAGCATTTTGAAAAGCCCCACCTTAAGCTTATAAAAAGTGCTAAAAGGGTGAACTCTATGACATTCCTAGAGAGCCCTCCTGGACACACAGGATATGGCTGACGTATCAGGTGATAGCCAACTAAGATAAGACCCTGTAAATAGTAATTAGAAATCATAAGAAATGGTCTTAAAAACTTCTTGAAAAGTAAGCAAATCAGTGCAGCTTTTATTTCAACCTTCAAAAAGAGTGAGGGGCAGAAGAGATGGAAGGGATGGAAGAAAACAAACATATATTATGCATTTTTATGAAAATATCATACCTGTAATTTTTTTAAATGTCAAATGTAAAAATAAGAGTGAGAAACATACCCACTGTGGTAATATCATTAATCATCACTATTACAATTTATTTCTTTCCAGCTTTTAAAACAATGTGTTTCTTTCCTTATTTTCAAGAAGGAAACTATGACTTGCTACTTTTTCACCAAAAATAAATTAAAAATTTAGGGATATATAACAATAAACACAACATAAAACAGCTTCTTAATGATCCAGTGTCGTCAAGATTTGGCTCAGATTAGAGACATTTATGAATCCTTACACTGTGCTACTAATGTAAATGATTTCATAATGAACATTCTTGGCTGTATTTTTTTTTATAACTTTGATGCTAGGTCATGGCTAATCAGAGTTATTTGTTAAGTCTCTGCACCTGTACAAGGATTACTTCAATTTCTGTGTGTGACGTGGCCATAAACACCACACCCACAGGGCATGCGTAGAAGGATTAAATGAGCACACGTGTGGAATTTCCTGGTCTTCTGCAGAGATCAATTAAGTGTCAGGGCCCTGTCCTAGAAGGTAATTCTAGCAGATGATCATTCTCTAGGCTTCTCCTTCTAGGGTCCACATTTTTGCCAAAGAAGCCACCACAAACTGGAAGTCACTTCATCAAAACCTCCCATTACCGCTCAATACAGTCCTCTGGCCTGACCTCCTGTTAACTAGAGAGAGCAATTGCCTATTTGCATTAAAATAACTTCTGCCCCTCACTCTTTTTGAAGATTGAAATAAAAGCTGCACTAATTTGTTTACTTTTCAAAAAGTTTCTAAGACCTTTTCTTATGATTTCTAATTACTGTTTACATGGTCTTATCACCTGATACATCAGCCACATCCTGTATGTCCAGGAGGGCTCTCAACAAATGCCATACAGTCCATCCGTTTAGCATCTTTTATATCCACCTTTTTTTTTTTTTGAGACAGGGTCTCACTTTTGTGGTTCAGACTAGCCCTGAGCTCAGCCTCAAACTCACATCACAGTAACCCTCCTGCCTCTGCCTCCTGAGTGCTGGGATTACATGCGTGAGCCACAATGCCTGGCACTGTGGAATGTGGTACTAATTGCTGCTGAGCGTGAGTCTCCACACCCAGTATTATATGTGGTTAACGGGAATCAAACCCGGGTCCTTGTGCTTGCCAGACAGGCACTGGAACCACTGAGCTAAATCCCTGGCCCCAGCACCTTTTATATTCTTAAGGTGATGCTGTTTGAAATGCTTTATGAAATGCTCAAGAAGGTATGACATCTACATTTTATATTTCATTTTATTTTTTAGAAAAACAACAATGAAAATGGCATAATTCCCAAATCATCCAAAATGAATGAATAAAATTATATATTCTCAGAAGCTCTGAAATATACTTTTGATCTTTTTTGATTCTTAAAACTATTGGCTATTAGTTATATAACTAGGTAGCTATTGGTATTTATTTTTAAAATTATGACCTTATAAACTATTAAACAGTAAAAGTCAAAGCACTCCAAAAAATTGTTAGCATTCTAAAAACTCTTCGATTATAACCTGGGCTCGAATTCCTTACCGTGAATGTCTTTAAATACAACAAGGACTTGATGTTTTAGGTCCTTGCCTGTATTTTTTCTAGGATAATTAAGGTATTTTTTCAAAGACTGGTTAATATTGCCCAAGGATGCTAAAAGTATCCTTTTAAATGAGGTATAGAAGAAAAATCCTTTAGAGTGATTTTCCAAAAATATTCATTATCATAAAAATATGAAAAAAACATGAAATGAAAAAGTGTATAATCTTCTTCTGGGGCTGGAATCAGAAAGCAATTGCAGAGAGCTTAATATTTCAGGTTTGCAAAACAAGAATTCCCTTGTCGATGCTGCGCAGAGAGCATCTTTTCTAGATACAGGACTCTGGGTGGTCGTTTCTTGCTGATGAGACTCAGTGTGACTGAAAATTAGAGCTACACTTTTCTTGAAAAGACCGGCTACTTCCAGAAATCAGAACTCCAAGTGTATCAGCTCAGGTTTTTCAACATCTTTTTTCTTCCTTGAAGAATGATGCTCACAACCTGAGAACACCAGCATCTCTCTGGGGCTCCCTGCATTAGGGGGCTCGTGGTCTAAGCTGTTTACATGATGGTGACTATGTTAGTAAGAGCATGTTCCATGTTAATGTTGTATCATTTCTGTCCGGCACTTGGCTACACCGTCAGGATTCAGAGGAGGCAGTGGCCAGGGGGCCTGTGACCCGCACACCTGGCCGGTCTCTGATTTTGTGCTGCTGGGCAGTTTTGGCCCTGGAAAGTGTCTGGTAGACATCTGTTTCCTTTTCCGAACAGCTGGTGGAACCTGAGACTGATCCTCAGTAATCCGTGTCTGTGGGTATCCCCACTTCCCTAGGCCTCTGGTGTAGACAGCATCTGGGGTAGGCAGCCTGGGCCTGGACAACTTCATACTCTATGGAGAACAGCTGTCTATGGACTGGGGCTTTCTTAAGCCCAGACGTCACTGAGGAAGAGCTGAGCAAGAGAGGCGTCATTCTGAGAGGTAGCTGACCTCACCCTCAGCATTTATCCTGAAAAAGTAGGTTTAAACCAGGAGACACTAAGACAGCTTGCCTGGAAATTTTAAGTATCCTCCCACTGCCAGATAACCAGTGGTATAAGGTTCAAGGAGAATTTTAGTTGTCATAGAAAATGCTTCTACATTTCTTGCAGATATGAGTATGGTAGTTACATTCTTTTAGCTAGTTATTTAATTTTTATTCTATAATCACATGTGTGTAATACATCACTTTTGCATTCATCTTAAGGAACAGGGTTATAACTAATATAGCTTTATTCTTTTTTTATGGGTTTTTTTTTTTTTTTTTTTTGAGATGGGGTCTCACTTTGTAGTTCAGGCTGGCACTGAGCTAACTATGTAGCTAACTATGTAGGCGAACTCACAGCAATCCTCCTGCTTCCAAGCTCTTCCAAGTTCTGGGATTACAGGCATGCACCACCACGCCTAGCACTGTGCAATGTGGTACTGATTGCTGGTGGGCATGAGTCACCACGCCCAACATTGTTGTACGTGGTTACCGAGGATCAAACCTGGGCCCTTGCACTTGCAAGGCAGGCGTCAGAACCACTGAGTTCAATCTCCGGCCCTCTTACTTTTTTCTTTCCCGTCTTTGTTTGCACATTGACTTGACAATTTCTACGTTTAAAAACTGTCAAAATTTAAAAGACAAGGATGTTAATCTTGGATATGCTTTGAATTATCAATAAAAGATGTCACACACAGCTTGTAGTACTTACATGTGTCACACCTTGAAATTGAGAGAACACTCAAAATGTCCCAATGCCCTGATGAAAAAAATCCCAGATCTTGACTATTCTGATACCAAAATCTCAAAGAAAAATCCTGTCCAGGAAAGGTAGGAGAAAAATAGTCTAGATACAACTATCTTTTTGATATATTTCTTCAAACTTCTGACTTAGAAAGAAGTACGAGAAGCATTAACTGAGTTTGTCCTGCGCAGCCCAATTCGGACACCCTGTGGACATTACAGCAGCTCATCTACCAATGAGACACAGCGAGGGGCCTCACATCACGTCCTTCTGCAGTTTGTGTGTTGCACACTCCCCGGTTGTTCCTACTCATTTGCTAGTGGGTGTCCTTGTGCGGTTCGTGATGCTGTGAGAGGATACTTGGGATGAGGATATCATGAAGTAAAGAAGTTTTATGGCTCATGATCCCGGGGACTGGAATGTTCCAGCAGTACAGTATAAGCACCTCTTCAGGGCATCTGAACACAACACAGTGAAGACACAGAAAAGAAACTGATGGTGCAGAAGGGGTCACATGTGTGAGTGGCTGCACTTTATGAGAGACCTCTCATAATGAACTTGCTCCTGTGCCAACTACTTAGTCAGTGTGTAAAGCAGCATCTCATGATTTAATCGTCTCTTAAATTCCCCCTTCCTCGATACCGTTACATAAGAAACAAGCATCCAGTGTTCGAACCTTTAGGGAACACATTTGAGCAATGAATATTGCATTGAACGATGGCTTTTAAAGGAAATTGGGGAAGAAATGTGTCATGTACTCTGCCCACAGATAAGAAAGATTATTTGCTCTCATTCCACAGTTTCATTTAGAACCCGCACTTCACTTCTCCGTGTCTATGTCAGTGAAGATGCAGCTACTCTTTATCAGCCCAGCAAAGAGGTAACATCTAGTTTTACTTCCAAATCTAGGCCAAAATCATTCCTGATTTCCTGTTTTGCTTTTTTTTTTTTATCCTCTTAGAGCTTTGAGGGCATAAACAGAAAAGGCATAGTTTTAGGACTCAAAAGTTCTGGGCTTCATTTTTACATGCTATTGTGTGATTGGGATACATTAGTTCTCTAAAACTGAGATAGCATTGTATATTAATGTGAAAGAAGCTACCGCATAGTGTTTAATAATTAAATGTGGGTTTCATTCTTATTAACATTATAGTCTCTTACCATTTTTTTTTTTAAGGTTTTTTGAGACAGCGTCTCGCTTTGTGGTTCAGGCTGGCCCTGAGCTCAGCCTCCAACTCACATCACAGCAATCTTCCTGCCTCTGCCTCCCGAGTGCTGGGATTACAGGCGTGAGCCACCACACCCGGCACTGTGGTATGTGGTACTGGTTGCTGCTGGGATGAGTCTCCACGCCCAGTATTGTTATGTGGTTACCGGGGATCGAACCCGCCTCCTTGCTCTTGCAAGACGGGCGCCGGAACCACTGAGCTATATCCCCGGCCCAATATAGTCTCTTACTATTAAAACTGCAATGACATGAGTATTTGAGAGCATTTAGTTTTTAAAAATTGAAAATGAATTTAATATTGAAAATGATTTTAATTTCTCCCAATTAATGTCATCTGCAATACTCGGATTCTTCTCTTCCAGCAAATTAATAGCTTTACAATTCCAAGACTTAAGTTTTTAAAATCTTCTTTCTCTCTTTTCTTCCTATACTGTCTCGATGGACACAACTTTGAACATCATTCACCTCAGTACTACAAACAAATATAAAACTAAACATTTCTTAAATTTCTTGGTGTTATCTGTTTACCACAAGATTGTGGTTTCTCCTGCTCACTGAGAAATGAATACTCTGTGCCTTGAAGTTCATGTGATGTGTTCCGGTTGCCTGTCTAACTCTCTTTGTCAGGACATCATTCTGAGCTCTGGCTCCTGACCTTGGGCTGCTATCAAGGTCACCACTGTCAAGAAATACCCCCCATTACAAGGCACTGACCATTTAGCTTTCTGCACATTTTCTTCCTCTTAGATGTCCTCTGTCTTTGGTTGGTTACACATTTCCTTTCAGTAATCCACAGACTCCACTTAAAGGGCAAAGATCACTTTAGAACCAAATGTCCACAGCTCATAAGAATAGGAGGGGGTTAAATGTAGCAATTAAGCAGTTGGTGTACCAGCCCAGTGTGCTCACTTTTTGTGCAACTGCATATAAATACATCTAATGCCTCTCTTCTTTCCCTTTAGCTTGTCTTTGCATTATGGTGCTCACAAATAATACCCATAAGACTTCAATACATATGAAGATGGATGAGCAAACAGAATTATAACAAATTCCAAAAACATTTCTATAAAAAAGAAAGCATATCAAAATCATGACAATGAATACTTATAGAAGGAAGTTCAGACTTCCATGTAGCTCCTTGAATAGCAAAGCATACAAATCAGGCCAAGATTTTAACATTCCACTCTGCCACTTTTCCTCTTTAGTAGACAAACTTGTCACAAACTGAAGAGAAACATCCCTGTTGCTATTCCAGGAAACCTGTTTTAATAGTCCCTATGAAAACCAATAGGTTCCAACTCACAGGCATTTGAAGGAGTTACACTTCACTTGACACAGCTTGTTATCTGCAAGCTACTTTCCTTAATGTGTTCTGAAACCTCATTGGACCCAAAAAGTCTATTTGAGTTGGTGATTTATTATTTTCCTCTTCATTACTGACCAAGGTGACCTCGTCTGCACTTCCAGAGCACACAAAAAAGTAGTTAAGGGTGGCCAATAGCAGTGGCCCTTTATGGTTATTTTAAATGAGACTATTTTCTTTCTTTCTTTTTTTTCCTTCAGGTAATTAGTTGCTAGTGTATAGAAATACAACTAAATTTTGTATTTGGGAACTTCACTGAAAATGTACATTAATTCCACCAAGTTTTTTTTTTTTTTTGAGGGGTGACATCTTCATGGTTTCTATATAAACATCACAAATAGGGACAATTTTACTTCTTTTTTAAAAATCTCATATAAATGTTGCTCAAAATATTTCTAGGCATTTTTTCCTGGGGTTATTTTCCCCCTACATTCTTAGACTCATCTAGCTATCTTACCTTAGAGATGGCAACACCCACATACCAGATCTCAAGAACACACACATTCACCTGTATGTGTTCAAGTAATGAAACAGAAAGAGTAAGAAGTCAGACAAATCTAGCTTCAGAAAAATCTGGTTCTATGTTAAATATCTAAGTGTTATGGATGTCCTCCCAAAGCAATCAGACATGGGTCTTTTCAGAGGTGGCTGGATCAGGATGTACACACGCAGATAAAGAGTCTCAGACTAATATTAAAGATGCGTAATACTGTTTGTCCACTGATTGGTTTAATTTTTCTGGACATGGATAATAAGGAGCCCTGCTCTGGGTGGCACCACCCAAAAGGCTTGTAACCTGGATGGGCTAACAGAGAAAGGGAAGCTGCTGCTTGCTGCTGGGGCCTACTGCCTGCTCTGCCATGAACTACTTTCCCTCTGTGATGTTCCTCTGCCATGCTGCTCTGCCCTGGAACCATCCAACTACAGACTGAAACATCAATAAAATGAGCCAAAATAAATCTTTTCTGCTTTTAACTTGTACATTTTGAGTATTTTTTCTCAGCAATGAGAAAAGTAACTAAGATACTAGGTAAATACTGGCAGTTAGCTTCTCTGATCTTTAGAAACCAAGATTGAATTTACAAATATCATGTGAAGAATTTAGTCTATTCATTTACATATGCATTAATCCTTTACCACAATAGTACTGTATATGCAATATCCCTCGCATGTAATTACTAATATATTCTACATACCTTTCCAAATTCTCTAGGTAGGTTTTTATTTAGGCTTTATAAATCACATACTGTGAGAATTACCTTCAGGAACACCTTCCTTTATTACTGAGCAATTGTTCTCTGGAGGCTGTGATACAAAATAAGAACAGGAAAACCATCTCTGAAAATGTGTCAGTTTTGCAGTCTCATACACACACTACAGGACAGAATTCATTTTCCAAGTCCTTGCAAGAAAAATCAATATTATTTTTATTCATTTGATAATAATAAAGACAGTATCTTTATATAAAATACTTCTTAATCATTTTTAAAGTATCTGTCCAAATATTTTGCCATATATGAGTGACATATACTTTTAAGTTACTTGATCTAAGTTTTCTCACTTTATAATCAACAATCTTTATTCACTAAATGGTTTATGTTGACAATTTTGGGGTGAGTATGACAGTTTACTTCATCTACTACATTTTCTTTTATCATTGAGATTATCAGCATTTGGTAAGTTGCATATTTACTGAATATTTGTGTCTCTCTAAAATTTATACATTGAAACCTAAAGTCCCAATGTGATGGTATTTGGAAATGGGCTTTGGGGAGATTATTAGGTTGGAAAGTAGAATCTCATGATAGGCATGAGAGGACTAGTTACTTTGTAAGGAGAGTCAAAACAGAGAATATTCTCTCTCTCGCTCTCTCTCTGTCTCTCTCTCTCTGTCTATCTCTTTCTCTGTTTCTTTCTGTGTCTCTCCTCTTTCTCCTCTCTGCTGTGTGAGCACACAAAAGAACATGGACATGTACAATCCAGGAAGTAAATTCTCATCAGACACTAGTCATGCTGGCAACTTGACCTTCAACTTCATAACCTCAAAAACTACAGAAATAGGCCAGGGAGTTAGCTCAGTGGTCCCGGCACCTGTCTTGCAAGCGCAAGGACCCAGGTTCATTCCCCGGTAACCACATACCATACTGGGCATGGAGACTCACTCCTAGCAGCAAACAGTACCACACACCACAGTGCCAGGTGTGGTGGCTCACACCTGTAATCACAGCACTGTAATCACAGTGCTGTAATCACAGCACTCAGGAGGCAGAGGCAGGAGGATTGCTGTGATGTGAATTTGAGGCTGAGCTCAGGGCCAGCCTGAACCACAAAGCGAGACCCTGTCTCAAAAAACCTAAAAAAAAAAAAAAAAAAAAAAAAAAAAAAAAAAAAAAAAAAAAAAAAAAAAAAAAAGACTACAGAAATATATTTCCACTGCATAAACTACCTAGTCTGTGTTGTTCTTTCATAGGAACCTAATCTCACTAGAAAGCAATTATAATCTATAAGTAAAAAGTCTTTTACTAAGAACTGCCAGTTTTTAAATGCATGTTTCTTAATCAAACTGAGAAGCATAAAAATAAAAGAATAAGTGGAAACAAACAAACAAACAAAAAATTAGACCATTTTCCTGTACCTCCAGAAAGATGTACATGGAATTTTTTCAACATTGCATTTCATTAGAAATATATCCATATTTCTATCATACATAAAATTAGTTTATTGGTCATGAATTTAGTTTAGATTCAAAATAAATACTCTTAAAATCAGCAGAAAGTATTTACCTTTGCTACATATAAACTGGATGATATTCTTTTATCCAGATTACATGAGGGTGACTCAAGGAGGGTTAAATAAACCCTTTCTAGGATGCAGAATCATAAAAGAATGACTTTAATTTTTTTATACAGAGATGTTAATTTATGTATCTATGGGCCTGAAAAATCTGTAGATCAATAACTATACTATAAGACAAAAACAGCATTCAAAAAATACAAGATTTTAAGTGAACCACTAAAAGTTCCCCTGGAACCAAATAAAATTGCTTTCAAGACCCCTCCTTGTGCTCTGGAGTATGCAGATGACAGAAAGGTCTGGGTGTGCTGGGCATCTCACGCCAGTGTTACCAAAGGGCCTTCATCCACAGAGTGCACTAGAACAGCCTCTGAAACAAACCACACTCATCTGTATCACGATCCATGTAGGGAAACGTGCATGTGCCATTCATACTACAAAGCTACAGAAATGACTGAACTCTTACTATGTCTGTTCCAACTCCTTCCAAAACTTGTTTGACCAGGAAATCATCTCTGTACTAGAGCTTAGTACAGAATCCTGTGAAGTGCAATTTGTGACATCTAGGTCTAAAAAAATCATCATCTCTTTGAAATACTTGAGGTCACAAAACAGGCAGTGATAATGGATGAGAAATTCTAAGGAAAATGTGTGAGGAGTTTACCAACACAAGAAACAACAATAACAATATAAAGTGCTATCAAGTTATGAACTAGAAAATGGGCAAAAACTGCAAAGATGATGAAGACAATGCCAGTGAAGGCAAGGATGGCAGTGAGAAAGCTATCTATCAACAAACAGAAAGAGATGAAAATTTCATAAAATTGTCAGTTGTAATACCTTGTATTATTGAAAAGATATTTAGTGAATTTCCAAATCTGATTAAGATTGTTAATGAGACTGCTGAAGGTATCAATTGGCTTTCATAGATTTGTTTGTTTGGCTGGTACATATGAGATTATGGGAAGAGAAAAAAATAATAAGGAATAATCTATTTTTGAAAATAAATTAGAATTATTCCATTTTAAAGCAAAATTTAAAAGAAACAAGATTCAAGATTTGCTGGGCTGTTTTATATTTTGAGTATTTTTGGAAGGTTCTCAAAGGTTTTAAAGTCCTTTTTCATGACCAAAATACTACTGTTATGGTTAGTAGACACTCTCAGCTAGACGGAAAGGACTTTCGGAGTTTTAAGGACATTACTGTATTTCATGCCAGCCTGACAGATCCAAGGCCGACAGAGAATTTTCTGAAAAAGAATTATGTACTTAGGGTGCAGGTAGTAAATCCACTCTTTGAGACAGAGAATTATGTTAAATATAATTCAGAGAATTATATTAAAGAAAGATTGGGCTGAAAAGGACTGAGTCATTTGCAGACAGGAAGCTGGCTTATTCACTACTTCGCTGTGAATAAGAATAATTTCTTGAAGAGAAGGAAGGAGAGCCCGGAGGGCAAGACAAAAGCCGGGAGGGGAGCCAAGAGTTAGACATGCTATTTCGGGAGCCATTCCTGGAGAGAACTGCGCCCTCCGAAGAGTCAACTCCCTGCAGAGATAGGGGTGTCTAGCAACACATGCCCAGATTTTTCGCCATGTAGAAAAAGGAGTGCTGGCCATGCTGGCTGTCCATCCATAGCTATGTGCATTTGCACATACTGCGGTGAGACCAGCAGAAAAACACAAAAGCAACTGGTTGGATCGTGAAGAATAACAAATTGTTGTTTTTTGAACTCACTGAATTGTGAATGAATAGTACAGATAAGGCCTGTAATATCCATCAGTGCAAAAACCTGAAAAAGAGAAAATAAATTCATCTTTTTGAAAAGTAAAAGAAATTCCACTGGGCCGGGGAGTTAGCTCAGTGGTTCCGGCGCCTGTCTTACAAGCGCAAGGACCCGGGTTCAATCCCCAGTAACCACATACTATACTGGGTGTGGAGACTCACCCCAGCAGCAACCAGCACCACATACCACAGTGCCGGGCGTGGTGGCTCATGCCTGTAATCCCAGCACTCCGGAGGCAGAGGCAGGAGGATTGCTGTGATGTGAGTTGGAGGCTGAGCTCAGGGCCAGCCTGAACCACAAAGCGAGACCCTGTCTCAAAAAACCTAAAAAAAGAAAAAAAAGAAAGAAATTCCACTGGGATGGGTGCTTGGATATTACAAGAACCTCACAGTGGCCAAGTTGAGTGAAATGTATCATAGCTGTTTTCCAAAACAACCTAAACACACACAGAGCAGCCTCAAAAAAGTTATATTTATCTCCCCCTTAATGTATAATGTTAGAAATTGTGATTTTTCTAATGATATTTTCATTTCTATAATTCTATGGGCAATAATAAAATTTAAGATGATTACAATCAATGGTTCCAAATATTTGTTTGTAGATTATTGTTGGGATAGCTACATATTAGTAATTATATAAGTAAGTTTTGTTATTTCATTTCTCTGTTATTCATCTATAAAATTATGATAAAAATCTCTCACAGGGTATATTACCTGTGTGCCATTTAAAAATAATTCTAAAATTGATAGTATCCTCACAAAGAGACATTAATATATCTATGCATCCACATATATATATGCCCAGATATACATATATGTATATGAGTAAAGATAGTTAATAGTATACATTATAGCTGAATTAAAAAATAGTTCTTTTTAAAAAGGCAGCATATTCTTCCTAAATAATCTTCTGAGAAAGCTGATATAGGAAGTTGTTAGAGTTTAGATAGTGACCCTCAAAGGACTCATGTCCTCATAGGGAGAGCTTTTGAGACGTGACGGAATCATTGGGGAAATACAGCAGACTTGCTGTCAGGAGGTGAAGTCGTTGGGGTCTTGACACAGAAGCCTGTCTCTCCCTCCCTTCCTGGTTCTTTGCTTCTCCTTCTGCATCGTGCTAGCCGCCATGACGTAAGCATCCTTCTTCCTCCTACACTCTCCCATTGTTGTTGCTTTTGTGAATGTATCAATTGGCTTTCATAGATTTGTTTGTCTGGCTGGTACATAGAAGAAGATATGGGAAGAGAAAAAATAATAAAGAATCATCTTTTTTAAAAAAAAACAATTATTCCATTTTAAAGCAAAATTTAAAAGAAATAGGACTTAAGACTTGTTGGGCAGTTTTACATTTCAAGTTTTTTGGAAAACAAGTGCAATTATATATATTTGAAAACAAGTTCAAATTATAAGTTGAAGTGTGGTTCTTTAGCTATGAGATACAACCTGTGGTATATAATTCATGTGAGTTTCTCCCAAAGTAGTGATTCTATTACCACCATATCAGTCTTCAAAACTGCTAACTTTATTTAATCCAGAAAACTCAGTCCAAATTGAAGGTTCAGTCTACAACTTTGACACTTATTTTTCTTTTCTTTCTTCTTCCTTTGTTCTTTCTCTTTTTTTCCTTTCTCTGCTTCTTTTTTCTTTTCCTTCTTCTTTCTCCCCTCCCTCTCCTTTCCCTCTTTTTCTCTTTCTTTCTTTCCTCTTTCTTTCTTTCTTTCTCTTTCTTTTTTTTCTTTCCTCTTCCTTCCTTCCTTCCTTCTTTTTTCAAGACAGGTTTTGGTATGTTGCCAGGCAGGCCACAAACTCGAAATCCTTCTGCCTTAGCTTCCTGAGTAGCTGAGTGGAAGCATGCATGACCATGCCATGCTCAAGTGTTGATACTTTATTATACCTATTCTTTTTCCTTTATGCAGTTTTAGGTTGTCAAACCTTTTGAAAAGTGTGATACATTTGTTTAAAATGTTCCTCCCCATAAACCAGTGGTTGTGCCACCATTTATATCTGTTGAATCCTTTAATGCCCTAGAGCCTAACATGAGGAAATGGCCAGTAAAACCTTTCTTCTGTCCTTCAGTATCTTCTGAATGCCACAGAAAACTGAGATAGAAGGACTTAGGCATGAGGAAAAATTTAGCCCCATTTCCTCCACCCTTAATGCAAGATTTACAAAGTTCCTAGAAAAAATTCCACTAGTCATTGCAAGCCTAGAAATTCTGGTGTATAAGATAATAAGGTATTTAGAAGACATAAAATGGCACTCTGAGAATCTATATCTGTTTCAAAATAAACAGTTAAAATATAAGCTACCTGCAAGCCAAAGGAAGCGATGTGATATATCTATTAATTCAATAATTTCATTACAAGAATCTCTAATACTAAATGGGAAATAAAAATCAAATAACAACCAAAAAATTTTAAAAGCTTTTGAATCCATTTTCCTGTTTACCCATACTATCAAAGCTTTATGCTCATCAATGATACAATTAGATAAATGGATATGGGTACAGGAAATGTCCAGGTCCTTTTTTATTGCATTAAAATGTTGAACTATCGTTTTCTATTTTCTGGCACTTTAATATATTTATAATAAAATTCTTCACATTTATGATAACATTAAGAGGCTGTGAGATCTTAAAATGTTTTCTTAATGATCAATATTTTGGAACTATGTTGAACTGGATCTCAGTGTTTAATTATATTTTTCTCCAAACTTTTCATCATAAGAATGTTAACACAGAATATAACATAACATATGTTAACATAAAAATATTTTTCTTTTCATAATTAATTTCCCATGATGATATTCTGTTAGGTAAAATATCCACTTCCCTAAACAAGACAATTTATTTTACGTTTATTATCAGTAATCCATCTTGTACCTCACTACCAATGGCACGTGGATTTTCCCTAAGACTTAGTGTTTTTGACTGGATTCTGGTGGGTAAGTCAGAGTGTTTGTCCACCACCCAGGCATTTGAATGCTTAAGAAATTCACAAAGATAATCAAAGTTTATCTTTATCAAAAAATAAGTCTTTCATTGAAAGTACAAATGAATTCCTTCCTAAAAATTGGGCTAAAAGAAAGGAATTCAACATTGTCACAAGTGGAAATTTGCATAAACTCCCATAAAAAAAAGTTTAAACAGACCCTGAGAAAGACAATTAATCCAATCAAACAAGTAATTACAAAAGAAATAAGAAGCTTTTCTTGGACTTAACCATATTTCTATGCCAATAAGCACTTAATACATTGGATGAGTTTCTTTGTGTTTATTAAATTCTTCAATATAATATATTTTATTAATATTCAGATAAAATATTGAATGAAGTACTTTGAAATTCACTTTAGAGAACCTCTCCAATAGACAATATTATAGCTAGGACTGTGTCTAGTCAAAAAGGTGTAACACCCTATTTCCCAAGACCTCAGAATAGTACTTTACTCAAAACTGTATTGTTTCAGATATAACCAGTCAAGCTAGTATGAAGTCATCCTGGATTAGAGTAGGGCCCTAATCCAATAGTACTGCTATTCCTTTAAGAAAGAGTCAAATTTGAGTACAGACATCCACAAAAGGAAGATGATATAAAGACAGACAGAGGGAAAATGGACATGTGAAAACAGAGAGAGAAGTTACAGTGATTATCTACAAGTCAAGGAACACAAAGAATGACCGACTCACAAACAGCAAGGTGAGAGGCAGGGGCTATGGAACAGATTTTCCCTAAGGGCCCTCAGAATGAATTCTCCTTGCCAGCCTTTTGCTTCAGTATTTCTTTTTTTTTTTTGAGACAGGGTCTCACTTTGTGGTTCAGGCTGGCCCTGAGCTCAGCCTCAAACTCACATCACAATCCTCCTGCCTCTGCCTCCCGAGTGCTGGGATTACAGGTGTGAGCCACCACGCCCGGCACTGTGGTATGTGGTACTGGTTGCCGCTGGGTGTGGGTCTCCACACCCAGTATTGTTATGTGGTTACCGGGGAATCGAACCCGTGCCCTTGCGCTTGCAAGACAGGTCCCGGAACCACTGAGCTAACTCCCCGGCCCTGCTTCAGTATTTCTAGCTTCCAGAAATGTCACAAAGCAAACTGGTATTGTCTTACACCATCAGTTTAGAGTAGTTTACTATATTATTCTTGAAACTAACATAGATATATAACACATTTGTGCAGACACATATACATACACACACAAACGTCGGTAGGCTAATTTAAGATTCAGTCCCTTTAGGGTTAGGTCTAGTCAAAAGATAAGACCCAAAGAATCATCTAGGGAAGCAGTACAGTAGTCCCATAGATTATTATGTTCAGACCTAAAATGCCCTCCCCCAGAGCTCCTATATTCACAAGATGAGCTTTCTGAAGGTAACTGGAACATAAGAACTCCAATTCCATCAGTGAGATCACTCTCTGATGGCCTAATGGGAGGAGATGGAAAAGAGGTGGGTCTTGGCTGGAGAGAGTGGGTCACAGAGATATAACACTGGGGATGGTATCTGTTCCCCAGGCCCTACCTCTCCACCTTTTCCCTCTCTTTCTGCTGTCTAGATCCTCTCAGGTATGCAGCTTTCCTCTGATTTTCCCCTCTGCAGTGATGTTTCTGCTTCGTCACACACCTGAAACCCACAAAACCTGCTTGCCATGGACTGAAGCCTCTGCCACCATGAGCCCAAATAAACCTTTCCTTCTGTAAGTGGTTTTTTCTCATCACTTACTTACAGCAGCAAAAAAATGACTCAACTAGGATTGTTCATTGAAATTCATAAAATTTCCATTCTTTAGGGCAAAAATGGTTCAACAGAGGCAATTTTATGTGGTTCAACTTGATAGATTCCATAAATAATTCAAACTTCTTGAAATCCCCTTGATTATCAGGAGCAAGTTCACTGGTGAATTGTCTGAGAAAATATTTCCCGGCGTCATCGTCACTCTATAAATAGAGTCCTGGATTCCTCACTTCATTTAGAAAGGGACGTGTCAGTCCCCGTGACCTATCTGAAATTAATCCCTGGAGGCAAGGGTTCTTTGAGGGTTTGCCTGCTCTCTCTCTTATTTACACACATCTGTGCATGGTTTAAGACTTGAAGACAGCATGGGGATTCCATCTCATTCACGTTCCCAGTTGAGGTTGCTCCAGGGGATTTTTCTCTCCTTCCATCTGGCACAGCAGTGACTGTGTTTGACAACATCTGCCTCACGGCTCCATCTGACACTCGGTTCCCCGCCATGCTCCCTTCCTGCATGCCTTCGAAGGAAGACATTCTCCAGCAGAGGCGGAGAAGAGCAGAGAGGGAGGTGAACCCAGCTGCACTCTTCCAAAGACTGTGAGTCAAGAACCCCACCAAATTGCTCCATCTACCTCTTAGTCTGAAAATTTCTGCTGTAAATCCATACTCTTCAAACAAACCTTCAGACCTCAGGGACTCTTGACCACTCACAAGTGATTTCTGAATGTTCTTCTCCTAGACTATCATATATCCAGTCCTTTTCGGTGTTTTCCCAGTTCTTAAAAGGGATAAACCATACAAGTTATACCAATAATGTCTTTAACCAACAAAAACAGAAACAACCAAGTCCAAAAATATCTTGTGACAACACTATTTTAGCATGTCAATTTATTTTCGTGAAAAGAAGGCACTTAATAGGAAACAATCAGTAAATTTTTAATAATCTTTAGTTCACAGAAAGCATTTATATATCTGTTCAGTGTTTAATGTGTGAAAATAAAAATGATTTCTGTAAAATATGACAAAACGCTAAATTTTATCAATAAAATTACTATATTCATCGCCCTCTTAGAACAAATTAAGCAACTGCCTACAAAGAACAGAAAATTCAGACTACAGAGCTTATTACTAGCAATTGCCACTTAAATTATTCCCTATTTCGATTAAACTGTCTTTGGTATTTTGCCATACCTTTAGATTCCAACAGATTGTTTCAAAATGTCATTCTATTTCTACTTGACTGAAAATCCTGTGCTATGATGCTCTTTATTATAGGAAGTTCTAAAATGTCCCTCTGCTAGACAATACATAAACAGCTGGTGATATTCAACTGCCATCAGGAAAACGACTCCCAGGGTCTAAAAAAAGGAAGGTATCGTTTGACTGTATAATGTATCATATTTCTCTTTTCAGCATACTTTACAACTGGATTTCACATGTAAATCATAAATTTGTTCACATAAAATTTTAAAAAGGATGAATGTGCGTTGAAAAAATACCTTGTGTCTTTTTGGTCGTTTTATGAGCAGATACTGCCTACAGGCAGGAAGTGCCCAGGAGGCCTTAAAATGACAAAATACTCTCTGGGAGCAGACAGCGGTAGCAGGGGCAGGCACTTACATTTTGGATTCCTATTTGCTGTACCTCTTACTCACTGGAGATGAGTTGAACATTTTTTATCCCTTCCAGCTCATCTATGGGTTTGGGGAAAAAGAAGAAACTTCCGAACCAAGTCCTTCCTGTCTAAATATAATCTTCTAGGTGAGAACCTCTGCCCAAGAAATAACTGCCTTGACCAGTTGTACTTTCCTTGAAGTGAGCCCAAACACTGAAAAAGTTACAGTCTCAAAACTACAGAGATTTGTGTTTACTGCAGCATTGTTAAAACTGCAAGGTCATCTAGCATATTAAAATGTGATTGTAAAAGAGGTATATTTGTAATACATGTGTATATATGGCTGATATACAAAGCAAGATTTACTCCTTAGCTTTAATATATATTTCTTCCCACACTTCTCCCCACGAACCACACCAATTTACGATCCTGTGGCTTTCAGAGTCACCTGGTCTCTGTCAGACAGTAATCTATTAGGGTTTTACTCACACAGTCAGGGACTCGAACGAGCCAGCTGTACACAGCAGCTTTCCAGCCCCTTTGTCCTTTAAGTCTGATTGCTGATCTCACCACGGCCCTCAGAAATGCTGTTATATAAGGAAATACACTTACTGTTTTCTTTAACACTTTGAGAGCATAAGGCTTCTGGGTCCCCTTCTGTTTGCATCTGTACACAATGGATGTAGCTCCCCTTGGGGGAAAAAGACAGAAAGAAAATGTTATTCTTTGGAGATGAATCAAAGGAGCGAATACTTGACAAGTTGCTCTCCAAGCTGCCAAGTGTTTATAAATTCTACCGCTAGACTCACCTAGATCTCAAGTATACTTTTTCTTCCAGTTTAATATAGTTTGCTCAGGTAATTATAGGTTTCATAGCCTGCTGCTTTCCTCCTGCTCCACCCCATTTAGGTAACATGCTGTAGCTAGGCTCTCAAGCAAATCAGGTGCTTGGGTGAGTGGTTTTTGGAGAACATTCATCAAAATTCAGCATCCCAGAGTTTCCCAAAGGGGTAGGTCTGCAGTGGAATAAGCCATACAGCATCAGGGAGAGGGTTAACTTCGGCACTTTTATAGGGGTCAGAAGAGTCTGTATTTCTAGGAGCAATGGACCTCCCTCTCCACAAGGAACAAGATATCTTCCTAGACACATAAGGTCACTACAAAGAAAGCTTTAAAAAGTATGATCCAAATGTTCCCACTTGACCCAGGAAGCAAAAAAATAAAACAAAGAGACAGTGACAGAAAAGTACAGACTAACTAGGTTTAAGATTCAAATGGAGAAAAAGAACTTCTGGAAATATCTTACAATAAGATTAGTTTGAGGTAAACATGCCAGACTTTGTAGATCAGATCAAAAGACCTCTTACAATATACTCAGTCCCATGCTTCTGAAATTCTAAGGGAATACAAAGTATTATAAAGCCAAACATATTTCTGATTTTCTAAGCACATAGAATTTTTAACGGAGGCCAGAGAAAGCAGGTCTGGTGTGTTACACTGCTAATCATGAAAAGAATTTTTATGACATTCAAAAATCTTTGGTAAGAGATGACAGATGTGCAAAGAAATAAAGGATTCTAGAAAAGGAGTAGGTGAGGGTAAATATAACATTTTTTCCTTATTTTAATGGCTCTAAAAGATCATTATTTTGTGGATTTTATCTGGATGCCCCTCCCAAGCCGATGCATTTACAGTGCAGGGCTTTGCAAGCTGATGGGGTGATGGGGCGCTAGAGCTGGCTTGGTGTTGGGAGGCAGGGCCTGTACTCTCTGAGTATGAAAATCCCTGTCTCTATGATAAAGGAAAGAGTGGACTGAGAATGTGACCAAGTGGAGGAGGGCTAGCTTGGGTTCAATCCTCAGTGCTACACAAACAGGAAAAAAAAGATAATCATATTGTAACATAAAATCACACAAATGGCCTAAAAGTGATATTCTTGATAAAAGATACTTTCAAACCTTAAAAAGAAAATGGAAATAACTACATCAATGTCAGACAAAATAGACTGAAGAAAACTGATAGAGGAATATTACTTAATTTTGATTGGCTCAATCTCCAAAAATAATGACATAAAAATATGTGTAACTAACAACAGGAATTCAAAATAAATACTGAAATGCTGATAGAACTGAGAGAGAAGAAATAGAAAAATCCATAAATACACTTCAAAGCATTCTTTCAGAGATACATAGAAAAAGTAGAAAATTCTCACCAAGGGCATAGGAGTGAATGGTGTTATCAAATAAATTAATAAATGTTGAGAGAAAAAAATCTACACAAAAATAGAATACACAATGTCCTGAAAGTTACTGGATTCACATACAGTACTTAACGTACGCTATAAAACTGCAGTAATAAAGGTGGTGATATTGGAGAAAGAACAGACATAGAGATAAGAAAAAATGAGCCAGTGATAGACTTTATGCATATATGATGAATTGGTTGTGATCAATTCACAACCTTTAAAAAGGCAATTCAGTACAAGAAAAGTAGTCTTTTAAATACAAGCTGTGCTGAAATGTTTTACTGTTTTACTCACACAGTTTTACTGTTTTACTCACAATACCATACATTAAAAACAATGGAATGTGAGACAGTATTTGTAAAGCATGTATCTGATGTGAGAATTAATAACCAAAAATATAAAGAATTCAAACAATTCAGGGCTGGGGATTTAGCTCAGTTGTTCCAGCACCTGTCTTACAAGCGCAAGAACCCGGGTTAGATTTCCTGGTAACCACATACAATACTGGGTATGGAGACTCACGGCCAGCAGCAATCAGTACCACACACCACAATGCCAGGTGGGGTGGCTCACACCTGTAATCCCAGCACTCAGGAGGCAGAGGCAGGAGGATTGCTGTGA
>PVIR01029789.1:0-20644 GCA_004026965.1 Petromus typicus
TTTGTGGATGAATATGTACAGTACTGTACATACACCATATTTCCTCTGTCCATTCATCTTTTTGTGCATGTCTAGGTTGATTCTATCTCTTGGCTGTTGTGAATAATACTACAATAAACATATGAGTACAGATGTCTTTTCCACAAACTGATTTTAATTCTTTTGACTACATATCCAGTAGTGAGTGGGATTGGATTTTTTTTTTTTTTTTTTTTTTTTTTTTTTTTTTTTTTTTTTTTTTTTTTTTTTTTTTTTTTTTTTTTTTTTTTTTTTTTTTTTTTTTTTTTTTTGTGAGACAGGGTTTCATTATGTAGTTCAGGTTGGCCTTGAATGTGTGGTAGTCCTTCTGCCTCATCCTCTTGAGTGCTGGCTTGATAGACACACACCACCATGCCCAACTCTATTTCTAATTTTTCAAAGAAGTTCCAAAATGTTTTCTGTAATGGTTGTACTAATTTATATTCCCATCAATGTTATGTAGAGTTTCCTTTCTCTTTACATCTTCAAAAGGATTTTGGTCTTTTTGATAATACCCATTCTAAGTGGATTAAAAAGATGCCTCGTTGTGGTTTTGATTTGCATTTTCCACATGACCAGTGATGTTGAGCAGTTTTCATGCGTGCATTGGATGTTTGTGTGTCTTCTTTGGAATAATATTTATTTAATCATTTTAAATTTGATTGTTTTATTTTGCTATTGTTTGAGTTCCTTACATATTTGGATATTAATCTCTTGTCAGAGAAATAGTTTGCAAATATTTTGTTTCGTTCTGTAGGTGGTTTCTTTATGTTGCTACACAGACACTTTTCATTTTGATATGGTCTCACCTGTCTAATTTTTTTGTTATTTGTGCTTTTGTTATGCCAAATAAACTATTGCCCTGTCCAATGTCATGAATTTTTTTCTTTTTGTTTTCTTCTAGAAATTTTAGAGTTCTGGGTCTTACTATTGGAAACTACACAAACTCCCAGTCACCTGACAAAAAGTATGGTGGACTAATGAAAAAAGACAAGATCTTAATGCAAATGGGGGGCCACGACAGTCAAAGATGACGGCTAAGACACCGTCTTCTGGAGCTTGCCATAATTTATTGATTGTGTAGCTTCCAAAAGGGCGAAAAAGCAGTGCAGGGGACAGTGGGGTAGAGAACAGGGTCCTGGCAACAATGGAACAAGATATTTTATTAGGAAAAGATCGTTGACTAATGAGAAACCTATTTCTTCCCATGGACTCGTTTTTGCCTCTATGGGAGTTTTCTGTAAGCACCATGCTACCCTTCACTACACTATTTCTTGTCTTGCCTTCCAAGACATCACCGTCTCATGGATCTCTGAGACCTCTGTGTAACTAGTGGTGTGAGGAGCTGTTCCTTTCTCACACACCAACTGCTGGCTCTTCTGCAGCCTCTGTGGGCCATAGGTGGACTTTTCATATGAAAAGCCAATTTATTAATTAGTAGCTTACTCAGATGTCCTCAATCACTTACCTGTCGATCTTAAATCCATTTTGAATTGAGTTTTTATATGATGTGAATTGAGGGTCCAATTTTATTTTTTTTAACATATAGATACCCAGTTTTCCCAACATTGTTTATTGAAGAGTCCTCCTTCCCACGTTAGTCTTCTTGACACCTTGTTGAGGATCAGCTAATCATAGACATTGGGGTTTATTTCTGGGCTCCTTAATCTGATGCACTGTCTACGTGCTTACTTTTAATGATACTTCCATACTGCTTTACTTACTATAGCTTTGCAGCGTAACTTGAAAGCAAGAAACAGAGTATTTCTTGCTTTATTATTGTTAAGATTCTTTTGGTTGTTTGGGGTCTTTTATGTATCTTTATGAACTGGAAGATATTTTTCTATTTCTATAAAAATATTATTGGGATTTTAATAGATATTACATCGAATATTTAGGTTTCTTTGGGCAATATGGACATTTTAATAATATTAAGTCTTCTGACCTATGAACATGGATTGTCTTTTCATTTATTTAGGCATTCTTCATTTTTTCACCAATGATTTGTAAATACCACTGTATAAATCTTTCAACATATCAATCAAACTTATTCCTAAGTATTGTATTCTTTTTAATGCTATTGTAAATGAAACTCTCTTCACCATATCTTTTTGGGAAAATGTGGTGTTAAGTGTACAGAAACATAATTGATTTTATATGCTGATTCTGTGTACTGCAACTTCAATCTATTCATTTATTCTAGTAATTTTCGTATTGAGTCTTTAAGATTGTCTGTAGACAATATTATCTCATTTGGAGAGGTTGTTTTATTTCTTGTTTTCCTACTTTGATTCCTTTTATTTCTTTCTTTTGTCTGATTGTTGTGTTTAGGTCTTCCAGTACTATGCTGGCTAAGAGTGCTGAGAGTGGATGTTTTGGTATTAGTGCAGATCATAGAGGGAACACCTTACTTATAATGCCAATTATAGGATTTTCATGTAATGCCTTGATTATTTGTTAACAAGTATAGTTTGTTAAGAGGTTTTATTTAATTTATTTAAGAAGTTAAGAGGTTGAATTTTGTTAAAATAACTTTTTCTGCACCTATATATTTCTTTCCCCTTTGATTTGTTCTTTGATCCAATGACTGTGTGAGAGTTATATAATTTCTACACATTTGTGAAATTTTCAGTTTTCCTTCTGTCACTGATATTAGCTTCATTCTGCTATAATTGGAAAATATATGTAGCGTGATTTAACCTTCTTCTTGAATTTGTTGAGATTTTTTTTTTTTTTGGTGTGTGTGTGTGTGTGTGTGTGTGACTTAACATGTGCGCCACCCTTGGAAACATTCCGAACGTCCTGTGCATGTCTGATAGGCCTCTTTTGTCTGCAGAACCCTGCCCCCTTCTCCTTCTGGATACCCACGATGTTTATATTGGTTTATGTGGTCGTGTCACATACTTAGACGTTCTTTAGCTTTTTTCATTCTTTTTGTCCCTTTGGCTGGATAATTTCACATAATTTGTCCAGAGCTCATCAGTTGTTTTTTCTACTTGATCAAGTCTACAGTACAAGTCGGTATTTTTGTATTAATTTTACACCTGGGTGTTTATATATTCTTGGAAGTGAGATATTGAAATCATTTACTATTATTGTACTGTTATTTATTTCTCTTTAAAATATGGTGATGTTTATTCTATTTATTTTGGTGCTCTGAGGATACAAATATATATATATATAATTTTTATGAATTGCCCCTTTTATTATTAAATAATGCTATCTTTTGTGACAGCTTCTGACTTAAAGTCTAATTTGTCTGACGTCATTATGCCACCTTTTCTCTCTTGTGGCCATCATTTTTATAGGATTTATTTTTCTGTTCCTTCACTTTCAGTGAGTGTGTGTCTTTGACTCTAAAGCACTACTCCAGCCAGATGTGGTGGTGCACGCCTGCAGTCCAGCCTCTTGGAAAGCTGAGGCAGGAGAATCATGAATTAGAGGCTAGCTGGACAACACACTGAGAACCTATTTCTAAAGAAAAAGTGTGTCCCATAGACAGCGTATACATGGATTTTTAAAAAAATTCCATTCAGCTTTCTATGTGTTTTTAATAAAGAGTCTGATAGAGCAGGGCTTTAGTTGCACAGAAAAACTCCACACTGTACCTCTCCCTCTCTCACTTGTGTTATCTGCTTTCCTATGCTTCAAGGCCACACATCGGCTTCTTTCAGTGCTTATTTGTGTAACATCCTTGCATATCATTTAAGAAAGATCTAGTGCTAATAAATTTCCTCATCTTTAGTTTACAAACATCTTTGCTTTTCTTGGGCCAGGGATTTAGCTCAGTGGTTCTAGCACCTGTCTTGCAAGTGCAAGGTCCAGGGTTCAATCCCCGCTAACCACATATTACAATGCTGGTCGTGTTGGCTTATGCCTATAAGCCCAGAATTTGGAGGCAGAGGCAGGATTGCTGTGAGTTCAAGGTTGAGCTCAGGGCCAGTCTGAACTACAAAAAGGTGAGACTGTGTCTCAAAAAATCTTTGCCTTTCTTCCCATATTTATGAAGAAAAATTTTGCCCTAAGCGTATTGTTGGTAGATGTTTTCTTCTTCCAGTACTTTGTATCACTCACTTTCTTCTTTTCTGTAAGGTTTCTCCTGATAAATAATACACTGATAATTTTAGGGAGGATGTATGTAACAAGTCACTTTTCTTTTGTTACTTTAAAAAGTTTGTTTATTTTATTTTATTTTGAGATAGGGTCTCATTTTGTAGTTCAGGCTGGCCCTGAGCTCAGTGTGGCCCAGGTGAGCCAGGAACTCACCGCAATCCTCCTACCTCTGCCTCACAAATGCTGGGATTATAGGCACTGTGGTATGTGGTACTAATGCTGGCGGGTGTCAGTCACCAAGCCCGGCATTGTTTTATACAGTTATGGGGGATTGAACCTGGACCCTTGCACTTGTAAGGCACAACCACTTTAGCACCAGAACCACTGAGCTAAATCTCTGGGCCTATTATTGATTTTTAAAATAATTTCATTATAATGTGTCTCAGCAAGTTCATTTTCCTTGCAGATTTTGGAAGTTTTCAGTGGTTATTTGTTCTAAAAAGCACCCTTTCCTTTCTATCTCTTTTATCATATTAAATACCTGTACTCTCTATATATGTTTGTATGATGACAGATCTCATCCATAGATTTTCTTCACCTTTTTAATTTTTGACTGGATAATTTCATATGATCTGCCTTTGAAAACATTAATTTTTTCTGATTAGGTTTATTGTTGGACTCTTCCGATAATTTTGGGGGTCATTATTGTCTTTTTTAACTTTAGAATTTGCTTGATTTTCTTTTTTGTAATGTTTTCATTTACCATGGAATATTTTCCTAATTTTACTGTGTGGGTTCTCTTTTTAACCTTCAGATGATCACTTTAAATTCTTAGTCATATAACTTCATCTTTTTAGGGTCAGTTATTAGAGATTTATTTTATTCTCTTGGTCATTGTTCTCATTTTTCATATAATTCCTTTTGTTTTTATTTTTCATATAATTGTGACATCTTTGCATTGGTTCTGTACATTTGAGGAAGCAGTCCTCTCTGCAGTCATAAGGACTGGCTTTGATCTGGAAAAGCCTCCAGTGGTCAGCGAAGGTGAAGATTCTTTTTTTTTTTTTTTGAGACAGAGTCTCGCTATCTAGTTCAGGCTGGCCCTGAGCTCAACCTCAAATTCACATCACAGCAATCCTCCTGCGTCTGCCTCCTGAGTGCTGGGATGACAGGCCTGAGCCACCAAGCCTGGCACCGTGGTATGTGGTACTGATTGCTGCTGGGGTGCGTCTCCACACCCAGTATTGTATGTGGTTACTGGGGGATCGAACCTGGTTTCTGTGCTTGCAAGACAGGTGCTGGAACTACTGAGCTAAATCTCAGGCCCCTGATCTATTTTTTTTTTTTCAGTTTTTTTTTGAGACAAGGTCTCACTTTGTAGTTCAGGCTGGTCCTGAACTGACTATGTAGCCCAGGCTAGCCTGGAACTCACAGCAATCTTCCTGCCTCTGCCTCCTGAGTGTTGGGATTATAAGGCGTCAACCACCACATCCAGTTTGGACTGATGGTTTGATTATGAGAGTACTAAGCTCACGAATATGTCTAGCCTACGCTGATTAGCTGAATGGACTAGTAGAAAATGAGACTTAATTGGAGGAAGTGGGTCATGGGAGCATGACCTTGGCAATGACTATGGCCCCTGGCTCCTTCCTCAGGGGGCATTTCCTCTTCCTGGGTGCTATGAAGTGAGCAGCATTCTGTCACCATTCCTTTCTTTATGAGGTTTCTGCTTCAGAGCCAGGTGACCATGGACCAAAACTCTGAAACCATAATTCAAAATTAAACAAACCTCTCCTCCCTTAAGTTGTGTGCATCAGGTTTGTCCCCACAAGAAGGAAGCTGACAAGTATAGAAATTCAGTGCCAGAGAAGTAGATCATCCATGTGAACACATTGGATCACAAGACTCAGAAGCTCATAGAACTGGGTGTGGGAAGAGCTTGGGCATGTTTGGAGATACGGCCTAGAGAAGTCTCCTAATACTGTGTGCAGAGTTGGATCTAGTCAGAGCTCTGAAAACAGGAACATTGATAGGAATGCACACAGGGAAAGCCAGGGTCATGATGCATTCGGTGAGAGTGGGGCTCTCTTGGGACTTGGACTAGAGGTCATGTGTGCCAGCAAGTGCCTGTGGGTTTTTTTTTGAGACAGGGTCTCACTTTGTAGGCTGGCCCTGAGCTCAGCCTCAAACTCACATCACAGCAATCCTCCTGCCTCTGCCTCCTGAGTGCTGGGATTACAGGTGTGAGCCACCACGCCTGGCACGGTGGTATGTGGTACTGATTGCTGCTGGGGTGAGTCTCCACACCCAGTATTGTTATGCGGTTACCGGATCAAACCTGGGTCCTTGCACTTGCAAGACAGGTGCCGGAACCACTGAGCTAAATACCCAGCCCCTGAGTTTTTTTTTAATGCCATAAAGCAGGTGAATCTGAGTTTAAAGATGATGACCGAATTGATCTGGCAGAGGAAATTTCAAGGCAGCCCAACATTCAGGATGTAGTGTGTTTCCTGCCAAACACTTTTAGCCAGATAGATAGTGAGTGTCAGGGAGCAAAAACTCAGAACACAAAGACTGAAAAAAAAATGTCATTTCTTCTCAGAAAAAGTCACATTTAATGTTGGGGCCAAATGAAGTGTGGTTGCTGGAGAAAGAAAAGAAATTAAAGAGAAACCAAGCACAGTGGTTCCTTGAGTGAATCACAGGACTCAGGAAGCCTCCAGCAACTACGAGGTTAATGATGAAAAAAATGTAAATCTTTCATTTGAAAAGAGAGTTCCCTGCTCAGAAAGGGGACCTACGGGAGTCCATTCCTCATGGTTCATTTTACTGTGCTCAGCTGCCCAGGAGCGCAAAAGCCTCTGTAGTCACAATCTGAAGAGACATGGCTACTGCCTGAGCTCTCAGCAGATCTCAGCGCCATCCACATCATGCTGTCTTCGTAGACAGATGAAATGCAAGAGTGATGGGCTCATGCATGCTCTCTCCTACACTGCAAAGGAAAGTCTGAGATGTCAGGCAAAAACATAAGATAGGGAGAGCCTCTGCTGGGACTGTCCAAGACAGTGATACACACACTGTAGGAACAAGTTGAAAGTGCAGTAGAGTTGCTGGGAATATGCAAATCCATGGACAAAATCTGCAGGCTGCAAAAAGAGCCAGACCAAGAGAGGAGCCATGAAAATTGCAACCAGACAGGTTATAGAAGCAGGGACTTTGGAACACAAATGTTGCCACTATGTGACAGATGCTGCACATAGAGTTATGGAATTAAATGTTTGCCCTGCTGGGTGTTAGTTCCATTCTATTCCTTCTTATTCCTCTATTTCTTCCTATTATAGTGGAAATATTTACTTTGTACCATTGTATGTTGGAAGTATTTATCTTTTTTTTTCTTGATTTTTACAGGATCTCACAGCTAAGAGTTTAGTTGAATCTCAGAGGAGATTTGGACCAGGGCTTTTCAGCAATGCTGGCACTATTGAGACCTTGGGGAAGGATTTGTGAGTTTTGGGTTGTATGTGGGGAGTTACTTGTTAAATGATACTATGACCTTGTGTATTTGTCAGTTTTCTATTACCGGGATACAGTACCTAATACAGCTAAAGGAGAAGAGATTTAACTTAGGTCCTAATTTTGGAGGATTCTGTCTGTGATCAGGAGCTCCAAAGCACGAACATAAAGGCAGAAAGGCGTGGTACAGCAAAGTGTCAAGTTCACAGCGACAGAGAAGATCAGTGCCAGAGAGGAAGAAGCCAGAAACCAGACCTAGCACCCAAGTCCGGCTCCATGATCTGCCTGGACCCGTTTGGAAATGTGTTTTACTGACCTGCTGGACAGCTCCCAAGCCAGTCAAGTTAACAGTCCAGGTCAACGGTCACGGCTTGTTATTGTTTTTAATTTGGACAGTATGTGGTGGTTTAAGGATATATGGCTTGATTTCAAGTTAATAAGTGGTGGACTCAGGCTGCTTAATTTTTTCTTGGGGAGGTAGTGGAGATTGAACCTAGTACTATGTCTGTAGTCCCCTCTTTAGTAAAATTTTGAGCTAGGGTCTAAGTTGCAGTCAGCCTCCCTCTGTGCAGGGTGTGTCTCTGTGTCCTGGTCTGCTTAATCCTGATATAGTCAGTTTGACTGGATCAAGAGTTCCCTGGAGAGCTGATTGGATTGTGGGTTTTTTTTTTTTTAGGTTTTTTGAGACAGGGTCTCACTTTTTGTAGTTCAGGCTGGCGCTGAGCTCAGCCTCAAACTCACATCACAGCAATCCTGCCTCTGCCTCCCGAGTGCTGGGATGACAGGCGTGAGCCACCACGCCCGGCACTGTGGTATGTGGAACTGGTTGCTGCTGGGGTGAGTTTCCACGCCCAGTATTGTGTGTGGTTACCAGGGATCGAACCCGGGTCCTTGCACTTGCAAGACAGGAGCAGGAATCACTGAGCTAAATCCCCAGCCCATGGATTGTGGGTTTAACATCAGTGCATTAAACATCGATAAGATCACGGCTGAGTGGGAGGCCCCACCACGTAGGATGTGGGGCCCACTTGGAGAAGGTGGTGACAGGGACATAACCTGAAGGATATTTGTTCTCTTCTTCTGAAGCTCTTCCCCTGCCCTCTGCTTCCTCGATGCCATGACATGAGCTGCTTTCCTCCAGCACGCACTTCTACTGTGAAGTTTCAGGGGCAGCCATGGGCCTCTGAAACAGTTTATTTGAGGTAATGTGCTTGTTACTGAGCTACACTCCCAGCCCTGCTCATTTTTAAACCAGCATCATACTAAATTGTTAAATTGCCTAGATTGGACTCAAGGTTGCAAACTTCCTGCCTGTATTCCAGAGAGCTGGGATTATGGGCTCATGCTGCCGTGAGTGGGTGAAATTTCTGAAAGTGTGAACCAGCAGGAGCATCTCCCTGAAGAGCATCCTGTAACTGCTCTGGCAGTGAGACAGCCCACGATACCAAGAGTGCACTGAAGACTCCGTCCGTGCCCTTCCATCCCAGGGGGAGATGCCAACTCTGCCAAGCTTTGCCAGGTTGCACTGAGGGCTTGAGGTAGGCAAAGTGAAATAGTTCTTTGCCTCTTCAGAGTGCTTGACCTCCAGTTTGTGAGTCTGCAACACCAGCAACTTCCTGATCTGATTTAATCCTTTGTACAAAGATACTTTGTTTCTTATGTTATTGTTAGATCCATGTTTTTGTCCAACGGTGGGATCTGAGACCCCACACTGACAACACTTTACTGTCTGTGTTTTTGAGGTTCTTTGTGTCTATTGCACCCGAAGGGGGAAGATACCTTAGGGATGAATTATCTACTGGTACATAAAAAGTTGCCCTAGACTCATAGCTTGAACCAAGTGTTTATTATCCAACATATTCTCTGCGTTAGGAAGTTGGGAGATGTATAGCTAGGCGGTTCAGGCTCAGGGTCTCTGAGGAGACAGTATTCACTTTAGAGATGTTGGTGTCAGAGAGAGTCTTCCCTGGGCTCAGCTGGGGCTGAGGATCTACTTCCAAATCTGTGTGGCTGGTGGTTGCCGGGGCAATGCTTCACCCTCAGACAGAGGATGGAAGTTGCTTTTGGGTTGTTTTCCTGGGGCCCTGGTTTCTTGCTCTGCGGGACTCTCCACAGCCTGGAAGCTAGGCACCCTTCCAAAGCCAAGTGATGGGTGGGGGAGGGGAGTCAACCTGAGAGAGGTGAAAGCTGTTGTCTTTTTATAACATAATTTTGGAAGTACAGCAACCCATCATTTCTACTGCATTAGGGTCATTAGAATGATTTGCTCTGGAAATGAATTAATCTCAACCCACTAAATGGGAGGAGAATAAAGACTTTCTGCCTATCACCACACCATGTAATGGTGCAGCTACTGCCCATCTCCTAGTAATACTATGCGCATCGGTAGTATGGAATCAGCCACAGTTGGGATATTTATGCTATGCGATAGTGCAGCACTATAAACTGAGCTTTTTGCCGGCAGAACAGTGAGTTCCAAGTACTGACTGACACGTGACTGGGTGGATGGAGTGCGATGTGTTCACAGAACTTCTGTGCAGATGGATTTTAAACAGGGCTTTGGGAGGAAAAGAAAGAAGGTTATAGATACAGGAAAAAGTCATCTTTAGACTAGATGATAATAGAAGTAGAGTGGAGATTTAGGGCTTAAATATGCCCACACTGTTTTGAAGTGACATAAAAAACAAGCTTTGTCTCTTTCTTTCTCCTCAGTATGTGTGCAGATAATTTTAAATGGAAGTTGCATAGTGGATTGAACTATGGGCACAGAAGCCCATTAAAGACTTATAATGTAAGATCTAAAAGCCAATAATCAAGATAGATAGCCATGTAATTGTCTGTGAAGCAAAAAGAAAAATACTGTATGCTCCAGTAAAATTGGCACCGCTGACTTAAAATGCATATAGCCCAGAAAGTCAAAGATCAACTTTGAGTTGTCTTGAATGGGTCTATGTAGTATGCCCCGGTTCCTTTGGGCTTGATATGTGTGCTAAGCACAAACACATCTGAAGAGTACTACTGCCCAGCAGACTTGTGGGAAATTATTTCAAAAAGAAACTTCCAGAACATATCATTTTGGATTGGGAAGAGATCTTAGAAAACATATCAGTCATTATTTCTCAAAATGTATTTGTCAATCTGTTTTTAATTTTTTTGGTTTAAAACCTAGAAGCTTAGTAATACTTGAAATTCACCCCTAGATCCAAGGAATTTCTGGGATTTGAGAACTTACAGTTTTAATAACCAAAGGATTCGTGCACTTAAATGTTAAAGAGTGAATAATCGAACACAAACCTCTCATTTTATAGATGAGGGAAACAAATATCAAAAATGTCAAGAGATTTCTTCAAGTGAGATATCATGGTTGGTATAATCTCACCTATTAAAACAAAGTAAAAAACAAAACAAAACAAAACAAGCTCCAAAACAAAAAAATAAAACCACAGCCCATAAAGCTGGCATTATGGAGAAAACAGAAAAGACACTCTTTTTTCGAAAAAAGATGATTTATTTATTTGCAGTACTGGGGATTGAACTAAGGATCTTGCGATTGCCAGGCAGGCGCCATACCACTGAGCTACCTTCTCCCTTTTAAGTAATGGCAGAGGAGCAGCACAGCTGTTCAGTGAAAACCTGTGGCTTGTAAGTGCAGTTACTGGTCAATATGCCCCACCTAGCCACAAACTAGTGTGCTCACTTTCCGTTCCTAACATGGAAATCTTAACCATCTACTTCTGAAAAGATTGGTTTTAGTTATTCTATTTTCTTTCTCAATTTCCCAAGGCTGTTCTTTCGAAGATGATTTTAGAAATATAATTATAACTCTGGTTTTAAACTTTTAGGCCGTGTAATCAAACACAGACCGGTTGTAGTGGAAAATACAGTTTTCAGTTCTGCTTACACTGACGGAAGAACTGGGTGGAAATCGTGGGACTGAGCGGCGTGTTAGCAGAACCTCTGTGAACCGAGGCCCCAAAGGCACTCACGCTCGTGTCAGTGTGGGGATAAGGGGTCAGGTGGTTTGAAGCAGTCCTCGCAGTAGCATCTTACCACGTGTGTCTGCTTTTATTTTTGGATCCAATAAAATAATTTAAACACTTGCATCCTTATCTGGGTAATTTTTTTTTCAGTGCAATATATCATTAGACAAATACAGAAAGACGGATCTTAGAACACGTATCTAAAATGGAAAAATACCTGTGCCCTTTTCTTCTTAGTCGCAATGTCCAGGGGATTATTTATTTCCTTATGTCTGTGCTCTTCTCACATCCAAATGGCGACCTCTTTAGCGTCGTATCTGCTCCAAATGTTTCAGGAATATAAATTTGGGCTGAGAGTTAAAGCTGTACATTTATATTTTTACAATAAACATCGTGAGAGAAACAGAGGTACCGTTTATCGTAATCGGTTTTCTTCCCATAGGATGAATTAATCTTGGTGCTTAGCTAAGTCTAGAACACGAGTCGGTTGTATTTTTAAACATTTTTATAGGGTGTTACAGAGGAGGTTGGGCGGGCACTGCCCCCACCTCAGCCGAGGAATGTGCATAAACACAATCAAAGACAACATCTGCAAACTGGGAGAAAGCATTTTCTCCTAAATCTCTCAGGCAAAGCACACGACGTTCTGATTTCTAGCCAGACGGCTGTAAAAGAAACCTCAGCCCTTGGGTTTGTGTTTGGACTGTTGGTGCAAAGACGCGTCGAGGAGAAAGGCCGATTGGCCGCCCAGGCCTCCTGTCTCCTGGAGTGTTCTCTAACTCTTCACGCGTCCAGATGGAAACGCCGGCCGGAGTGGGGTCGCTGGTCCTGAACAGTCGTCCCTGGCAGTCGGCGCTGGGGCTTCTGCACACGCGCCGTCACGGCCGCGCCTCCCCGTGACAGCACCCCCGCGGCCTCGGCTGTCATCTCACCTGCGCCCCCTCCCTCCCGGGCCCTCCCGCCCCTCCGCAGTGGTTTCTCCCGCGGCGCCCCCGGGCGCGGCGGCCGGTAGTGCAGCCCCAGCCGCCCCCGGCGTAGCGCTCTCGGCGGCCAGGCGCGCAGGGCGGACGTTCCATTCCGCCCGGGTCGGCGAGGCGCGCGGAGCGGAGCCGGGCGCGGAACAAAGGCGGCGATGGCCGGGCGCGGAGGCCGGGCGCTGCTGGCGCTGTGCGCGGCGCTGGCCGCCGGCGGGTGGCTGCTGGGCGCCGGGGCGCAGGAGCCTGCGGAGTCGGCGGCGGGCGCGCGGCGGCGCCGGCGGCTGCAGCAGGAGGACGGCATCTCCTTCGAGTACCACCGCTACCCCGAGCTGCGCGAGGCGCTGGTGTCCGTGTGGCTGCAGTGCACGGCCGTCAGCCGCATCTACACGGTGGGGCGCAGCTTCGAGGGCCGCGAGTTGCTGGTCCTCGAGCTGTCCGACAACCCGGGCGTCCACGAACCTGGTAAGCGCACAGCACTGCGGCGGGGACCAGGGCGCAGGGGAGGAAGGTCCCCGGGGCGGGCGCGGGTGACGGCGAGGGGGACGGAGACCGGGAGGATCCGACTGGAGCGCTGCGGGCTGTGGGGACCGGGTCTGTCCCGCCCACGCCCGAGCCCCATCCTCACCCTCGGGCTGCCCTAGGGCAAGCTGGGCGAGAAAGGGCGGAAGAACCGAGCAGCAGACCGCGGACGCCGGTCCCTGCGGGGTCAGCGCCCGAGGGAGGAGCCGCGGCCCGCGGGGACGCTCGGCCTCCGGGGCTCCCCGATCCGCGTGGAAGATGAGCGGCGGGAGCGGGCTGTGCAGGGAGGCGGAGGGCCCGCGTACGTGTGTTTCCCGAGCCCCGGAGACCAGCTTCCCCGGCCGCGGGCTCCGCGCACCCGGCCCCCACCCTGGGTGTGCGGATTAGGCGCGGCCGCGCGCTGTGCTCCGGGGCACGAATTATCTGGCCTCGTCGGTGGGAGACGCTCGTCCCCTGCCCAGGTGCGGACTGTCCGACAGGCGCGCGCGGTCTGATTCCGCATAGGGCCTTCGAAGCAGAAAGGAAAATTCCATTTTCTCTGCCTTGAGACAGGTTTTTTTTTGTATATAAAAACATACCCATCTTGCACCTCTTGCTTCTGAGCATGTTTTAATTCGTGTTGAAGGTGGTACATTTAGAACTAATAAAGAAGTGCTTAAAACATGTGCTGTGGCTTTTTTGTTATAATTCTGCTCTTTGAAAATACATAGGCCCCCCTATGAAAATACACAGTAAAGTTTCTGCTGTAGTAATCTGGGCTAATAATATAACATGGGGTGCTAATTATTATTATTATTTTAGTGACAAAAAAGGAAATGAAAAAAGAAAAAATACAGGCTCATTCTCAGTGCAAAGCTTTTTTTTTTTTTTTTTGTATAATCAGATATGAGAACCAAACTGAAAAGGATTAATGTCAGCGGGCATTTTTATCTTTAAATATAAAATGCGTGGATTGACCATTAAATCTTAGGAAAATGTTTCATATAATGTGAGTTAAAAGGGTTGAATGTCAAAGTCCTTAAATCGGTCCCAGAATGCATTTTATATGATACACTTCAGTTTTGTACTGCTATGTGAAGATAAAGAAAAAAATATATGAAGACTCATTTTCAAAAAGAAAAATAACCAAAGCGAAGACATCCCAGCCAGTTTGAGCTAATCTAAATATTTATGATTCTGCTGCTGTCTGCTTAATTAGAACTTTGTTATTCTACGTTTTGTAGATTGTACTCCAGATATTTCAAAGATATGAAAGCTAATGTTTATGTAGTCTAGTTTCAAGATTAGAAATAAAGGTATAAAATGATATCACTGTAAGAATGCGATATGCTTGTGAAAATAGAAACTATGAATCTAGCTTGACTATCTGGATATCTGAATATCCGTCAGATTCACAAATCCTTTTGCTGCAAACTCTATGAGGTTAGGACTGTGTCTACTCGTTTCGGTGCGCAGCAGGCCTGAAGGTCTGCTATGAAATAATATAAACTGTGGAAAAATACCTGGCAACATTATGGAAAAAAAGAGTCACATATGTATACACGGATTTACTATATCTTACAAACTTCAGAATTATTGTATAGTATACTGTGTATAGTTCCTTATTAAAGGAAATTTAAGTTTTACTAGTAGAATACAAACCCTCTGTTTTCCTCTCTCCCTCTCTTTTACATTACTGGTAGTCAAACCTAGGATCTTAAGCCACTAGTGCTTTGCCACTGAGCTACATTCCAGCCCTTTAAGATTTACTGTGAGGTAGCATCTCACTAAATTGTCTACACTAGCCTTGGACTTGACGTCCTCTTCCCTTAGCTTCCTGAGTTGCTGCAGTTGCAGTAGGTGGCCACAGTTACCTTTTAAAGTCTATTTTCTTTTAAGCAGTAAAAAAAAAAAAAAACTGTTAATGAACCAACTCAAGAAAAACCTGTAAGGAATAAATAAACTAGAAATCTGAATGTTGCTAGTAAATATCTGATCAGTATATAAGTTTGATGATACTTGTGTAACTTAGTAGGAAGTTTTGGATAAATATAAATAGTTATTTTTAGTGATCTTCAAATTCTTTTAAAATTTCTCTAAAAGAAATATCTGTATCTACTCTGAGACAGAAATGAGCTCATTCAGTGTGTGTGTGTGTGTGTGTGTGCGTGTGTGTGTGTGCACGCACGCATGCACGTATGTGCGTGTAACACCTCTACCCTCCAGGTAAGCTGGGTGATATGGATTGAGCATGAGATGCTCCTTGCCCTTGAGGAGTGGAAAACTGTGAGCTAAAGAAGGTATAGTGTGGTGTACGGCAGTAAGAATGATTGTGAAAAGATGGGAGAAATAGATACTAGCTCCGTGGGAGGAGGTTGTTGAAGACTGTACGACAAGGAGGCAGAAAATGTATAGATCATTAAAATTTATGCATTTCAATACTGCTTTTGAAAGAAAACAACAGCTTTAAAAATTTTTATTAGTACATATTTGCAGTACATAATGATTACATTCATTGTTTGCAGTTGGTATGTGCAGATAACATATCTTAATTTTTTCATCTGTTACTTCTTTCATTCTCTTCTCCTTCCATCTCTTGGTTCCCTTCCCTTTTTTGCAAAAGATACATCTTTCCTATCTTTTATTTTTGTCTTTATTTATATTTCGAGAAATCATGTGATTTTAAGTCTGTGTGTCTGATTTATTTATTTTACTTACCATTATCGTCTCAAGGTGCATCCGTTTTCCTACATATGACTCAAGTTTGCCTTTATGGAAGAATAGTACTCTTGTGTGTAAGTATGTTTTCTTTATCCATACATCTGTGTTTTGGACATAGAGGCTGCTTCCAAAAATAATGTCTTTTTTTGGTTTGTTTGAAAGCATTTTCTTTCCTCAGTACCAGGAACTGAAACCAGGGCCTTCATGTTGTGTTAGATCCCAGCTCTTTTAATTTAATTTTTATTTTTATTTATTATAAGTTCCCAAGGCTGGACTTGAACTTGTGATATTCCTGCCTTCACTTCCTGGAGTGCTGGGATAACAGGCATGTGCTACTGTGCTTGGATACACACATACACACACACACACACACACACACACACACACACACACAATGAGCTAATGAGCTAATTTCTAAGAATTTAGTTATCATAATAGAAGAGCTCTAGCAAAACAAAACAAACACAAAACGCCTCTTTCTACAGTCAAGCTGGCAAGTGAGAGATTTATTTGGTTAGATTAACAGTTTATGGACAGATTTTTGTTGCAACCGCCAGTTCTGTCCCTGAGCAGAAAAAGCAATATTTATGCTCGTTTGGTGCAGGCTGTGGCTGCGGCTGAGCTTATCTCCTCAAAGTGATTCTCTTACATACTCAGTACTTGAATTTGTGAAGAGAGAAAGGGAGTTCCACTTCAGATTGATGGGTGAGCAGTGTCTATACCTGTTCTGTCATGATACCATGGCCATTGGCGTGATTCCCAACTGGCTGAAATATTCATGGAGACAAACTTCATTGTCTTGGTAAGGGAATCTGTGTTCTCAGTCCATTCCTTCTAATATTAAACATGAGTTAAGGCTGTTTGGTACAAAACACCTAAATTTTCTCTATGTGGTAGCTTGCATTTGGGAAGAAAATCTGAATTATACCTCAGATACTGTCTTAAACATTTGCTTAAGAGCTCTGTTTTTCTTTGTAAAGACTGAGATGGTTATTTTGGACCCATTTCCTGCCCAAATCTGTTAAAATTTAAAGTGTGTGAATGCCAGTCTGCACTGGCCAAATACTGTGAAGGAACATTTAATGTGGGCAGAATTTCTACAGAACTTGAAAAAGCAAGCTGGGATTTTGATTATTTGTGTGGTAGATGGTAGATCAGTACATTTTAGTATGAAATGATTAAAACCAACTAACACCTTCCGGTTGATCAAGACAGATGCTAGATGATGGAGAAGAATTGAGATCAAACCACATATGGTCAAGAATTATTTTTAGACCTGAATAGGTTAACATAGCTTTTGCCAGACACCATGTTCTCGATGGACTTGTGACTAGCGAATGAAGAGGGAGAAGTCAGGCTGGCCTTTCGCACTGTGTCCTGTGCTCAGACAAAAGAGGCAACTTTCTATGGAAACAGATTTGGGAGACGACAAATGAGTCATCTGCCAGCAACAGCTGTTACTGGCTTATCATAAGGAATGAGCTTCCATCTCTACACTCACCGCCTTTGAGAGAGACAGAAGAAGCAAAAGGATCCTATTAGCCCAGCTCTTTGCAGAGTATATGCATTGGATCAGTAAGTTAGCAGGCTTGACAGATATTAGATAAACATGAGTAAATAATAGGCTGGGACGTTGCAACATTTGCTGATAGGCTAATGTACATTACAGCTCTCCACTTTAGAGGTATATGATACAGTATTTTCCAATCTTCTTTCACAATGGAATCCCTCCTTTTTAAAAAGTGGGTTGGAATTAGTGTTACTTTAGCTTCAGACATACTACATTAGCTGGTGGTCAGTCATTCTAATATTATTATTATTATTATCATTATTGTTATTATTTTGAGACAGGGTCTCACTTTGTAGTTCAGGCTGGCCCTGAGCTCAGCCTCTGAAACTCGCATCACAGCAATCCTCCTGCCTCTGCCTCCCGAGTGCTGGGATTACAGGCGTGAGCCACCACGCCCGGCACTGTGGTATGTGGTAGTGATTGCTGCTGGGCGTGAGTCTCCACACCCAATATTGTATGTGATTACCGGGGTCTGCTTGCAAGACAGGCTCCGGAACCGCTGAGCTAAATCTCTGGCCTTCTGATATTATTATTAAGGATTCATTCAGCCGTTCTCTAGCAGAGACCCTTATGTAGGAAGCTCTTTAGGAGGAGAAAGCATGGTTTTATTTTCGTTTTTGACCTGTGAGCTGCTAGCCCTGTGATTTGTGTGGAGAAGCTCTCAGATGTGCGCCCTGATTGAGAGCGTCACACCAAGCAAAGGACACGTCATTCTGAAGGGAAAGACAACCGTGAGATCAGTGCGTCCCAGTTCTTTTCTTGCTTAGGAGTTTCATGTTTTTACCTTCTATTTACCCTTTCCCCATCTATAAAATGGGAATGCTTAAATTTAAAAATATTTTTGAAATGTTATTCATTCATATTTATAGTGTGTCACTATTTTGTCCCTTGTAGGGAGAGGTGCGCGCATGTCACACACCTTAGTTCTTTTCGCTCCTTCTTCCCCAGTGCACAGCCCCGTCACAGCCCTATCACATTTGCCATCACAACCGTTGTCTTGTTCCCAGATGGCTTTTTTGATTTTTAGAATGGAGGCCACTCCTGCTTTTCTTTAGTTGGGTACCTTAACGTTGCTTCACTCGGTAGGAATAAAATGTTCAGCATTGTTTGAGAATGTCTTCCTGATTGTTTTTTCTGTTGTCTAAATAGCGGGTAATTCCAATATTTTCATTGCCAGTGTACCTTATTTGTCTAAAGGATTTATGATGAAAGAGGTAGGTCTGACTTCTCTTTGAATCTTAGAAGTGAAAAATTTTTGGAACCAACTTGCTCACCCCTCCTTAATTGTCTTACCTCCTCAAGGGCTTTTGGTTGTGTTTCTAATTTTTTTGAGAATTCTGAGGTAAAGGTGTACAGGATAGACTGACATTGGAGGACTTGAGTTCTTGTCTTCTACCAGGTGTTCTTGGGCGTTCTGATTCTGTAAGTCCTGTAAGTTCTGTAAGTGGGTGTAAGTCACACTCACTGTGAAATGATTATAGTGATAACTAAATGAGGTGGTAAACATGCAAAAGTTGTCACAACAGTTATTATTCTACGACAGCACTTTCCATTGTTGTTCTGTGGGTTCCTTCAGTAGACCGTGAGCTTAGACTCAGGGATTGTATGTAGTCAATTTCTTTGTCCCAAATGTCCAGTACTATGCTTGGGACACAGCAGCCACTCAATGAGTATTTTTGAATAAACACAAATTTCTGAGATGGGCAAAAATACACATCACAAGACAAAGCCATAGTGAAAGATAATGTTGGCATTATTCTTGTTAGCATGCCAGAAATGTACTGACCAAGCAGGGGGAGAAGTGGAATGTTTTCTGTGTTCACTTAACATTTTATGGCGGACTGCAGAAGCCCGCTAGCTCCCGACTCGGAGTTTCAGCGGTGCACTTGCCGTGCTTGTGTGTTACAAGCCAAGCAGTGTGAGGCGGGTTTTCCCTTGGCTTCCTTTGTTCTTCTCACAATTTAGAAAGTTAAGCTGCTGCTAAGGTGTGAAATAGTAGTATTAGAGTAATAAGAAACATTTATTGAGTAAAATTTTTATTTTAAAAATATCTGCCCATGGCTTTAGGGCTGGATACGAGCAACTACATGTGTGTTTGTAGCCCTGAAATCACACGTTTCCAGGTGCTGATTTTTCCTTCCCTCATGACCTAATGGACTTGAGCATGGCCAGAAAGGAAGTTTATCTCAGTGCCAACTGATGGGCCAAATGATCTTACCTCCAGCACCTGTTAAAATGTGCTATTTCCTTCCCTTCCTTTCTTTCCCTTCGAGTATGAGAATTACTATGAGTCTGTTACTCTGAGGGTGCTCCTCTTTCTTTTAAAATTTTTGGTGGCTTATTTTGTAAGTGATCTGAACAGTTGGAGCTTTCTAATAAAATGTAGCCAGAGAGAAGAATCTGTTTGTAAGGTCAGCACTTTATTATTTTCTGTGTGATCGGAAACTGTCCCAAGTGAGTAATCTTTGGGATAAGGTGGCACATGTAAAGAATTAGAGGGTTGACCCTTAAACAAATGAGTTACTTAGGTTACCTGAAAGAACTTTCCACTGCTGGAAAATATTTTGATTTTTGTAGAAGCATGTTTACTATAAAATCACTACTAGGCATTGTAGTCTGTGAGTCTGTGACCACCCTTTACTTTATTACATTCAAATAAAGACTGGTTATTTCAAAAATGAGTGGAGACCATTTATTTTAAAGCTGAGACTATATAAAAACTTTAACTTAAATATAAGTTGCCCAAAAAACAAAACAAAACAAAAAAACCCAAAAAATAACTCCCTTGCTGTGGTCATGCATGTTAGGGTTGTTGGGAGGAAAAATAATTATCTCATTTATTTACTCTCTATACATAGAGCATGTTTTCAGGTCTTGAAATGCTGTTGGTTTGGACTTACCCAACCTCTCCCTATAGGCCTAAAGTACTTATATCTAGAAAAACACATCTTCCACTATGCAGCTGCTATTCACTGCCGTTTGTGTATTTCTTTTCACCCCCAAGAAATTTCTTCTATTTAGAACTCAATTCGTCAGCTTGCTCGAATCATAACCTTTGACCATGAATTTTGGGTAGAAAAATTTCAGTAATCAAGTTAGACTGTCACATGTATGACCAGTATTTTAATAATTACCTCTTCTTCTCTAGCCACCAAGTAATTAGTAAGGCCATCTTTTAGCCAAGGATGGATTACAATGCCTGCGATCCAAGGGAGGCTGAAGCCCTAGGATTGCAAGTGCTAGCGCAGCCTGGGCTATTTGGTGACTTAGTGAGACTATTGTTTCAAAACAAAAACTTAAAAAAAAAAAAAAAA